>RJWM01010612.1:0-62713 GCA_004363535.1 Dasyprocta punctata
GGTCACTAGCAGCTCTCACAGGGGCCATAGTGTCCCCTGACACCAAGCTGGGGCAATACCACCCTTGTTTGCTAGGAGGGAGGCCCAGCCTTTTAGGTCCTAGTCCTAAACTCAAGAAGGCAAAAGGACTGCCAGGTCCCTATCTCAGTTGTTTGGGCATTCTGTTGTCTTTTCCTTTTTTCTTGTTTTGGTATTAAATTATGTATCATTAAGATAAAATGAGATAAAATGTTTTGCCTTTCCCCAGGATACAGGAAGCTACAGGAATAGGGATGGGACCTTTGAGACAGCTGCCTGGGTGAAAGGGCTGTGTACTGGACCTCTTGACTTCTCCTTGGCTCAGCCGCTCAGAATAAGCCAGCGTTGGGGAGATAGCTATATCCCGAGGGCCTCTGGGACCTCTTCTGAGCCCCTTGGGAGTCACACAAAGGAGCAGCAGCTGGGTCGTTTCTTCTGGGACTCCACATAATCTCGGATCTGGAAGCTGGGCTCGTTAGCCTGCCGCCCTGCCCGGTGTTTCAGCTCCCTGGAAGAGGAACAGTGACCGACTGGGTGGGGTGTGCTGCACCGAGCGTGCCCACCCCCATTCCCAATGCTGGGGGGCAGATGGAGCTAAGAATGCAGAATGCATGTGGGCCTAGGAGCTGGGCCCTACTGGATTCCCCAGTGGTGCCTCCGTGCCCTGCTCCTGCTCCCTCCCGGTCCCTGCTCAACTCTCACTTGGCAATGGCCAGGAAGGCTAACTCCACGTTCATGCCCGTCTTGGCGCTGGTCTCCATGAAGGGAACGCCGTATTCCTGCCCGGGAGAGAGTGTCCTCAGGGCCAGCTTCTGGCTGCCCCACCATTTATCCCACCCTACTGGCAGTCACTTACCCTGGCCAGAGTCTCTCCGTCCTCCCAACGGATCACCCTCTCGCTGCTCACATCCGCCTGTCAAGCCCATGTGGGTCACTGGGGAAGGAAGCCTTAACCCAAACTGGCCCATCTTTTGCCCCAGGAGCATGCACTGCCTGCTCTCTGCTGGTGGCCTGAGGGACTGCGGGCAGCTGTGATTGGCTAGGGGGTAGGGTGTCTGGCTGTTTAGTGGGTAACTCTTGTTGGCCAAGGTGCGGTGACCTACCCTTGGGACTAGTGGGTGGTAACAGTTGTGGCACCTAACCCTTCACTGTCAGTCCCTGATCCTGACCCTGCTTCCTACAATCTAACGTGGGGTGGCCCTTGGGTAATCCTGTACCTCTCAGGCAGCAGGGAAGGGGCCATTTCCCAAGCTTTACGAGGGCACTGGGATCCCTTTGGATGTGTCTGACTCCGGAAGTGGAGACTAGAGGGTCCTTTATGGAAGGATGTCTAGAAAGTTTTTCTTGGGTGGTATGGGGCTGGGTGCTGGGGGGAGGAGGGGCTGGGTGGGCGGACCTGCCACAGGGCCACTCACCTTGTTACCGAGCAGCACGATCACCACATCCCTCTGGGCATACTCGTGAATCTCGGTGAGCCAGGCCTGAGGGAGAGGTCGAGCTGAGCCAGGCCAAGGCTGAGGCCCAGGCCATCCTCCTGGGGTGACCTATTGAGGATTCTAAGACTACACTGGGCTCAGTGACCAAAAGTACTGTGATTGATAACTGTCATCTGCCATGAACACAGGGTTGAAGGTATGACAGTGATTTTCCATTCTTCTTATGTCTTTTGTATCTGTCTGTCAGTACACTCTACTGGACATCAGGGGGCTCCAGAAACCTCTAACAATGTTGTGCACAGAGTAGTGTTTACCTTTGTTTATGTATTGTATTGCTAAAGAATCAAACCCGAGGCAAGTGCTCTACTACGAAGCTATATCCCCAGCACTTTTTGCAATTTGATTTTGAGGCACAGTCTTGCCAAGTTGCCCCACTTGCAATCTTTCTGCCTCAGCCTCCCTAGCTGGGATTTTAGGCATGCACCATCAAGCCCAGCTTAGTGTTGATATTTACTGAATTAGTGTCTCTATTCTCTAATGGATTGGTTGTGAGGACACAGACACTTACTGTCAGCTAAAGCCGTATCTAAGGCTGGATGTACTTGTAGACTTTCCTGACTGGGTTCTCCCTCGTGTCTCTGTCTGGGTAGTGCTGGGGCTATTCTGAACTCTCTGACATGAAAACACACCCCTGAATCACAGTCAGGGCTTTGCAGGCAGCATGGGGGCACAACAGCCTGCTTGGATTCCATGCCCATGTGACAGTCAGATGCCAGGTCCCAGCTAGGTGCTTCTTGGCAAGTGGCAGGCTTTCAGGGTCTGCCTTATTCCCAGGGCAGGAAGCAACTGCCTATAGGCCCTGCCTTGGCTGTTTATGGGTAGAGGACGCCTGGGGAAGGGGGACTTACCCTGATGTTATCGAAGGAAGATTTGTTGGTGATGTCGTACAGCAGGAGCAAGGCTGGAGGGGGAGAGAGAGATGCCAGAGGGGCTCAGAGCAGCAGCATGGGTGCTACAGAGGTGCTGGGGAGGGGCTTGAGGGTGCAGAGCCTTACCCTGGGCATCTCTGTAGTAGGCGTGGGTGACACTGCGGAAGCGCTCCTGCCCTGCGGTGTCCCAGATCTAGGAAAGGACGCAGAAAAGGTTGGAAGGAGGCAGGGTCTAGGGACTGCTGGCAGGAGGGCTGCACTGAGGGGTGAATGTATCTGTGGGGAGGGGTCTGTTTCCTTTTGTAGGTTCTCGTGGGCATTTTAGGTGTGGTGACATCCTGGACAGTGGTAGTTAATGTCTTCTCAAGCCCTTTTGGTGCTGTCTCCTCTTCGCCAGCCAGGGGTGGGGCATTCCAGCAGTGGAAGCCCAGGAAGTGGGGACATGATGGAGTGAGGGAGGCTAGGCTTCTCTGAAGGCATTCTGAGCTGCCTCTCTACAGACATCAAAGAAACAAAAGCTGTTTCCTCTAGTGGGCCCCACAGGAAATTACCCCAGGTTGAAGGCAGGGCTGCAGGCCTCCTGTGGTTCAGGGTGAGCAGCAAGGCAGACTCCTGATCCTCCCTCCCCACCCCAGCCTCTCGGCTCACCTGTAGCTTCACCCTTGCACCATCCACTGTCACCACTTTGTTCTGAAAGAGAAAAGGGCAGAGGGTGGGCAGGGCAGAAGAGGCTCTGCCCGCATCTTGTCCTGGTCCCTTTAGGCCTACAGGGGGCGCAGTGAGCCCCAGAGTTGCCTGCAGCCAGATCACTCCATCAGGGCAGTGGGAGTCCTGTCCCCAGACACCTGCACTGTAGAGTCCTCTTTTCTGGGGAGTCCCTCTCGATTCTCACACCACAACGGGGCAGGGGAGCCTGAGAACCTGTCTGGCACTGTCCAGTGGTGCCCCTGTCCCAGAGCTTAGCTCCATGACTGTCCCCAAGCCCTTAGAGATGAAGCATTGGAGCTGGGCATGGTGGCACAAGTCTGTAATCCCAGCACTCTGGGAGGCTGAGGCAGAAGGAGTGAAAGTTTGAGCCCAGCAAGACTTTATCTCAAAACAAAACAAAACAACCGCCCCCCCCCCAAAAAAAACCCATGGGGTCGGGATATAGTTTAGTGCAAAGACTCTGGGTTCAATCCACATTATGGGGAGGAGGGAGGAAAGGAGAAAGGAAAGGGGAGAGGGGGTGGGGGAGGGGAGGGCAGGAGAAAGAACCCACCAGCACTCTAAGGCCCTTAGGGGCCAGACCCACAGGACCACCCTCCCTCTAGCTACCCTCTTAACGCAGCTCCAGTGTCTGCCCGCTTGAAACAGCACCAAGCCTCTGTGTGGACCACTTGCCAGGGTCAGCCCTCCCTCTCCTGGACTCTCTGGTTTGGGGTATTCAGCAGCTCTGAGGCCGATCTGTAAAAAGGGAGTCCTCCAGGGGGAGGGAGGGGCCTGCCCAGCTGCTGTGCCCCCACCTGGCCAGGCCAGCGACTCCAGGAGACTCACTGACCTTGGAAGCCTGGCCAGGGGAGCGTGGCTCACAGGGCTATGAGCAAGGGTCCTGCAGGGCCAAGAATCTCAGCTTACACAGTGGGATGCGTCCGTTCTGCTCTGGGGCACTTCCTTTCCCCCCTCTCCCCCAGCCAGCAGCAGAGGACAGGAAGACCCTGTCTTGATTTTCATGTCCTATAGGTGGACAAGGCACCAACCCTACCCAGGATCCTCCAGCCTGGCCACCTCTGTGCTTCCCGGGGTGCTGCCCTGGTGGCCTCCAGGCAGCAAGACAGAGGAGTTCTCAGGGGCCAGGAGAGGACAGTTCCCCTCAGCCTGAGCTGCCAAAGCCCAGCTCACTGCTCGGAGGAGGAACCTACAGCCACCTCACCCTGAAGTCTATGCCGACCGTGGCTATGAAGGTCCCGGACAGGAAGGCCCCGTCTTTGAATTGGATCAGGAAACAGGTTTTGCCGACACCTGAGTCTCCCAGAAGCATCACCTAGGAGATGGGGCAAAGGCAGTTAATGGGCACTGGGGGATGAAAGGGGCTTCTGGGGTTCCAGGGAGAGACAACCTGGAAAGAGGATCAGAGGAGGGGAGAGGGCCAGACAGAAAAGATGCCCATGGCACCTGGTGGCACCTTTCCCGGGGGAGACTGCGGCCGTCTCCTCCCTGCTTCTCCAAGATTCCTGGCTCTCCTTACCCTCCTGGTCTTGTCCAGTGTCTTGGAAGCCCACGTTGAGACCTCTAAATGTCCTCAGGGACACCTGAGAGCCTCATATTTGAGTGACCATGGTCACATGTGACTCTAGCCACATTTATGCGTCACTGCATGGTGCAGTCGGGATTCCATCCTTCTGTGTGTTTACCACTCAGGTGTATACCTATGGGTGGGGCTTCAGGGCTGGGAAAGGGAAAGAAGTATCTTGGACAGGATCCCCACCCAAGGGAGCCTATGAAGACCCTGTGGGGGTGGGGCAGTGGTGCCAGTACAGGCATACTCTAAAATTACTCTTGTTTGGGTTTCGTTTTGAGTCATAGCACTTGTTTACAAAAGGGTCGCATGAATGAGGGAAGGTTGAAATTTATACTGTGATGGGGAGACTGAAGTTCTTTTGGCAGAAACTTCCCACGCATGGGGCAAATGTCACGAACTAGCACTCCTGGCTTGCTGCAGGTAAGGAGGGCAGTAGGTCCAGGGAGGGGCAGGAGGCTGGGGAGGGACCTCCCCTTTACCGCCCTGTGCTGCTCCTCCAGAGAATCTGTAGGGATGGCGCAGGGGAGCTCATCCCTCAGTCATTCCTCCTTCGCAGAGAGCAGGAGTCCCAACTGCCTGGTAGACTGTTTAATGGGTCGAGCAGGCAGTAGGTTTGGATGAGTTTTGAGGCTCTGAATCTGACTGCAGAGCCAGAAGCTTTCCCGCCATGGTTGCAATGTATTGGGATCAGCTAACTTTGCAGAGACAAGGGGGCCGAGCAGAAGGTGCGTAAGGCTTATCAGTGGTCTACTTTGTGACTGTGGAAAGATTTCTTAGCCTGGGGCATGGTCTCCACGGTAGATAGAAAGGAGGGATCATTTCTTGGAGGCCATTCTAGAATCTGTCAATGGCTAGGGCAATGTGGCCTGGAGTCTTTGGACTCAGAGAAGAGTGGCTCAGGGGTAGGTACTGCCTGCCTCTGAACCCCCATCTCTTCAAGGAGCTCCTGCCAGGCCAGGCCAGGCTCCGCCCAGACTCTGTCCCCTGAGACAGGCCTGGCCAGGCATGGGGGAGGGGGAGGGTGTGTGTGTGTAGGGGAGCAGAGAGGTGGGGTGTGTGGGGGGAGGACACTCTCTTGCAGATGCTGCCTGGCCCGGGGACAGGGAGGTGGGGGATGGGACCCTCTAGGTCCCAGCCCCTGAGACAGAAGGAGGGAGGCAGGCAGGGCCAGGGCCTGTGTGCTTTACGGATCACAGGTGCCTCAGGCAAATGATGCAGCCAATCACCCAGCCAGGCTTGTCCACCAAACACAAACAGCTGCTCAGCCTTCCCACCTCTGGGCAAACAGCTCAGCTGGCTTGTAGGGCAACGAGGTCAGCAGGTCCTCATCGGCCTAGGGGCTGGCCATCGGTAGCTCCCCCTCCTCCGAGAGATCAGAGGCCCATTTCCTGCCACAAGCCCACACAGGACGCCTATCTCAACGGCTCTGGTGGGTGGCTGGCACAGTAGCTTCCCCTGAAACTCTTGGGTAGAGGCCCAGGGCTCCCAGTGAGAGTGAGATCTGGTGTGGGGGAGGAACCAGGGGACAGAAAGAGGCAGGTGTCCCGCAAGGCAACATGACAAGATTCAGTCCGCTTGTTTCTACCCCAGCCTGCCGAGGAAGAGTGTGAACTCAGCACCTCTTTCAGCATTCTTTCAGCATATCTTGTGAGACAGGGTCTCACTCTGCAGTTCAAGCTGGCGGTGAACTCATTAGGTAGCACAGGCTGCCTCCAGCTTCCAGCCATCCTCCTGCCTCAGCCTCCCCAGCGCTGATATCACAGGTGTGTGCCATCACGCCTGGCTTCTTTCAGCATTCTTGTACTTGTTTACTCCAAGGCCACACATAGTGGGGGAGACAACCTAGTGTCTGTGCTGTCCCCACCTGCTTCCATGCAGGGCACCCTGCAAAGCACACGTGCCCTAGAGAGTGGCCTCACAGCTTTCCCAGGTGGGGGACATGGAGACAATTGCTGAGATCTTTCTCAGGTTCTAAAAATTCCTGGGCCTGCAAGATGGTTGGCAATAGCCTCCTGGAAAGAGGGGCTTGTTCTGCTGTTGGGAGGAAGGGGTGATCCCTGGGAGTCCTGGCAGGAAAAGGGGCAGGACTTGGAACCACTGGTTGGGGACCTAAAGAGTTTCAAGCCTAAGGCCTTGAACGTAGATGAGAGGTTAGCTAAAAGAGGGCACTTGAGTTGTTCTACAAATAGGCAGCACCCTTTGACTCTTCAAGGGCCCCCCAGTTTCCCAGCTCTTCCTAGCCTGTGCCCAGGCTGGCAGTGAGCTTAACCCTTACCAAAAACCCAGGAGCTCAAGGCTCTTGTTGGCCGAAGTGCGGCAGAAAAAAATGGGTTGAGGTCAGCAAGATGGGACGTTACTCAGTCCGGTCGCTCTTCCTTGCCCGTGCCCCCCACTCCAGCCCATATTCCCAGAGGCTGAGCGGGACCCAGGGCTATATCTCCATCTCCCCTCCCTCGCTCTGGGGGACCTGGCTGCCTGGGGAAGGACAGAGCCCAATTTAGATGCAGCCAGAGAGGGGCGTGGGCTCAAGGAGGGCGCGGGAAAGGGTGCCCCTCAGAACCGGCAAGGAGATCCCAGCCTGGGCGCGGCGCCCACCCACCTTGCCCGTGAGATCGTAGCTCGGACTGCAGGGCGGGGAACGCAGGGGGCCCTCGCCATCCCCGGCGTCAGCAGCGGCGGGCGTGCCCGTCATGTCCCTGGACAAGAGGTGAGCTGGGCTGGCGGGCGAGCGAGGGAGAGCACCGCGCCGCCCCGCCCCAGGCTCCACCTACTCCTTCCTCCCAGCCACCCACCCGCCGGGACCCCGCCAGGCTCCTCCCTGCATCCCGCCGCCGCCCCGGCCGCGTCCGCCCGAAGCTGTCCGGCCCGCTGGGGCGCACGACAGCGGGGTGTCTGCATCCGAGGCGCAGACGGGCACTCTGAACAACACTGACCGGACTTCAGGCCCTTTCTGCGCAGGCCAAATCCAGCCCCAGGGTCGGTCCCCCGAGGTCGCCAGCTGCGGGGTTAGGTGCCCGCGGGTTGAGGTAGCGGGGCCGGGAGACCCCGCCTGCTGCAATGAAGTCTGGCCAGGACTGGGACGCGCACCGAGGTTCTGGCTGCCGCTGCTCGGCGTGGCCGGCAGGTGGCGCCCGAGCTCCGGCCAAGCTGCGGGCCACAGGTGGCCGCGGGCGGGGATCCCGAGGACCTTGTGGAACTTTGTGGGCTTCTCGGTGCCAGTGAGGTGGACATTCGACGGGTATAGCACCGAGGCAGTTTCATCTTTGCCAATGCACCCCAGCCCTAGCTCATTGGAATATAGTTTTGTTTACCGACTGATATTCACCTAGGAGCACATTTGCGCAGCGGGATTGTGGCTAGGACTTTGACCTTTATTTGAGTGTGGATCACCTCTCACTCTCCCCTGCTTCGCTGGACTGCGCCCAGGGGACGTACTTAGCACGTGGGCGTGCAGATCACCCTCCCAATGGAGCGCATGCAGGTTATGTGTGTGTGTGTGTGTGTGCGCGTGCGTGAGGCACAGCTTTTGAAGGCAGGGCCGGCTTTATTTACGTGGGGTTCTCAGCTTGCTACGGAGAAGGTGCCAGATGAATTATTGGATCTTTTCTGGGGCAAGGGGTACTGGAAATTGAACCCAAGACATTTACACTGAGTTACATCTCCAGATCTTATTTATTTATTAATTTTGAGTCAAGTTCTTGTTAAATTGTTAAGTTGCCCAGGCTGAGCTTGAACTTAAAATCTCTCTTACCTTAGCTTCCCTCAATGCTGGAATTAAAGGCATGTTGCACTCCAGAACCTGGCTAGTGGATCTTTTTATGTAGAGTTTTGTGTTGTGTCCTAGGACCCCGTAGCTCCTGGTGAGAAAGGACAGGGCGTGTGTTTGGGGTTGCCTATGGTGGGTTCTGGGCCCTGTGTCCTGGGCCAGCCATTCAGGTGCTTTCATCCCAGCGTTCTGTACAAAGCTTGGGTGCCTTACAAAGGGACTGTTCGAGGGTTGTCCAGGGAGGGGAGGGGCCACCTGTGCTTCTTAACCTGGGTGTTGTGGGGCAGGGGTGAGGGGGAGGACAAGCTTATGGGGTGACCAAAGGTGTCATGGGCCCTGACTGTGTGCACATAAGCCTTCAGTGTTTGGCATCAGCTGGAGCTGGTTTATGGCAGCTGGAAGAGTAGGGACAGGGGTGATCTTCAGCAGAGTGCCGTTTTTGTGGAGGTAAGCGTGTCTCGGCCTCATAGGATAGGCTCAACAGGGAGCCGGACACAGAAAGTAGTGGCTTCCCAGCACTTATCAGATGTGCCCTGTCGTTGCTATTTGGACGCCAAAGGCTCTTGCTATAAACAAGGGCCCGGTGTGCTCAGTGTATGCCCAGTGTGTTCCCAGCTCCAGGGACCACACACGAGAACCCTGCCGGGTCTAGGGTTTGCAGTGCAAGAGTCATGTCAGACGAGGAAGAAGACAGACGTGATTGTGTGGTTGTCTCTTACTCCCCTCTTTCCCTGAACCTGTGTCCTTGTGGATTGAATTGTGACCTCTGCATTTGACTTATTTGGAAATTGGGCCTTTGCAGATGTGATTAAAGATGAGGTAGTACTGGGGTGGGGCGGATCCTTCATCCAATGACTGGCGTCTCATTCGGAAGGAGACACAGGCTGCAGATGGCCATGTGAAGACAGATGCAAAAGCTGGGGTCTCCCTAGTAGCTCCCAATCTAAGGCAAAGAGCACCAAAGGCTGCTGGGACCACCAGAGATGAGGGAGGGACGAGAAAGGGCTCTTCCCCTCCCCTGGGAGAGCAGGGGACCTGTGGCCCTGCTGACACCTTGATTTTGCACTTCTAGGTTGCAGCTGTGCCTGTGTTGTTGGCTCCACCAAGACCCTCATAGATCCTGTTGTTGGTCTGGATTGGAAGAAATGGAATTCCCTCAGCATGAAGTCCCCAAAGTAGCAGGGGGACAAAAGCACTCTCACTTGGGTGTGGTGGTACACATCTGTGACCCCAGTACTCTGGGAGGCTGAGGCAGGATTGTAAGTTGGAGCCTAGCCCGGACAATTTAGCAAGACCTTCTCTGGAAAAAAATAAAATAAAATAAAAAGGACTGGGGATGTAATTTGGTGGGAAGGCCCTGGGTTCAACCCCCAGTATGGAAAAGCAAAACAAAGTCAACCACTACAGCAAACCAACCAACATGAAGCCAGTGCACACACATCACTCATACGGTAAACACACATGCTCACACCACAATAACCTACATGACGGCACAAATGCATACTTCCTATCATACCACACATGTCACGTCTCACCACAGATACTCAACACAGATTCCTTACACCCCTTAACTCCTCAGATTATACCGCAGATACATACATGCTTACTTCACACCATAAGCACACATATCACACATGCCGTGTACCTCTCATAGTGCAAAGAACACTCACTTCATATCACACCTCCCTTAAACCATGCCACAAACACACCCCTCACATCAGACCATAGATGCACACTTCAGGTCACACACATATTGCATCATCCTGCAAGCAACACATATCTCAGTCTATACACACATGCTTCATTCATAGCACACACAATGGTTTATGCCCCAAACGCACACACATCTCATTTCACCCTGTGCACACCTGTCATATTGGCCATCCCAGGAACATGTCACCTCACTGCTGATCAAACAAGTTGATCCCACACCTCACCTTACCCCCACGTGGGTGAATCTCCTGCCAAATAAAACACCTCATCTATTACTCCCCCACTTCACCCCCAGACACACCCCTGCCCTTCTGTCCTGCAGTTCACGCAATCACACACCCCTCCTGGCGGACTGGGTTTTGAGTGGCACACGACTCCTTGTGCTGGTGCAGAGAAGGCCATTGGTGAGGCCTCCCTCACATCCAGGTGGAAGGAGGGAAAACTCCAGTACTGGAGACTGACGGGTATGAGTGTGGGGGACAGGGAGTGGAGGGAGACCAGGCCAGGGCCAGTGGAGGCTCAAACGCAGGTTCTGCAAATGGTGGCATGTAGACTGTCCGCATGGGATCCTGGATGTGTGTCATTGTGCCAGCTTGCTGAAGCAACTTGTTTGGGCTTGCTGAAAAAATTCATAGGTGATTTGGAGATTACATTTCAGACGTGTTTCCCTGAAGTCCTGGCCTGGCCTTCCCTTCCCTTCCCCTTTTCTTTTCTTTTCTTTTTTGTTCTTGGGGATTGAATCCACAACCTTTGTGCGAATCTATATCCCCAGTCTTTTTATCTCATTTTAAAATTTTGAGAGAGTATCACTAAGTTGCTAAATTGCCCAGGCTGGGCTTGAATTTGTGATCCTGCCTCAGCCTCCCAGAGTGCTAGGATTACATGTGTGCACCACCAGAGCCAGCTCTCTTGGAGATATTTCTGTATGCCTAACGAGGGTTTGAAAACTACCAGCCTAAACTATATAGCACCTTGACTAGCACCTGAAAAAATTGAGGCTTTTTTAGAAGGCAGTAGTGAGTCACCAAAGGTTTCAGGTGGGGGACGAGCAGAGTGAGGCCTTTTATTTTGATGCAGGGTCATGCTAAATTGCCTCAAACTTGTGATCTTCCTGGTCAGTCTCCTGGGTGCTGGCATTCCAAGAGTGCATCACCGTGCCTGACAGAGCATGGCTTTTGGAGATGAATTTTACAGCATTGCTTAGTTAAGACCGGAGACTTTGAGGAACATTGAGGCAGGAGTAAGAAGGAGAATCTGACCTGGGGCAGGACAGAGCCTGGGTGGAAGGCTAATGTGTGAACCCCACTGACAGCGCCCCTGTAAATCCATCAGCAGGACACTGCAGTCAGTGTGACAGTGGTAGAGGACTCAGAGGAGACCTGGATTTCAGAGGCATCTGCAGAAGACCTGAACAGGCCCCACTTCCAGAGAATGAGGGGTCTTAAAATTTCTGGGTACAGTATACACAGGTGGTTACTCTGCTCTCTGCTCTCTTCTGCGTCCCTCCCCCTCCTACTTAGACTGCACTTGGCCCCCTGAGCTGGGCTGGGTGGGAGCTTGGTGGCCTCTTCTGCCTTGGTTATCATCACATCAGAGCTCTGGTGTCACTAGGCACAGGTCTAGGACACTTGCAAATTGTCAGCTGTATGCCGTATTTAAAATCTCTGTCAGCTGGGTGTGGTGGTGCAACCCTGAAAGTCCAGCTTGGTCTTGGAAGATCAAGACTGTGAGTTTGAGGCCAACCTGAGCAAGACCCTGTCCAAACCAAACTGGCCTGAACCGAACTAAACCAAAAACTTCCATGTGAATGACAGATTGATAAGCAAGAGTTTTTTTTTGGTACTGGGGATCATGATCTTGTGCTTGCTGGTCAGGTGCTTACACCACTGAGCTAAATCCCCAGCCCAAGCAAGAGTCTTGTAACCAGGCTATGTGGGACCGCCCCCCCCGACTGCTGATATTTGAAGGGACCCCTATGTCCTCCAGCCTGCTTGCTCAGCAGGACACAGGAGACTCACTGCTGTGCAGCCCCAGCTGTTCTGAGAGGAGAGTTGGGCAGAAAGGAAATGAGGGTCCCCAGCACTGGACAGAGGGGCAGGAAAGGAGTCTTGAACTGTAGACATTGTTGTAGTAAGAGCTGGAGTTTTCTGTCTGCAGGTGAGGGCTGCAGCTGGGCCTGCCATGTGTCTCTGTGTGGTTCCTGCCACACACTGTTTACAGCCTGCCATAGCCAGTGTGTGTGGGTCCCCCTGAATTAGGGGCACAGCTGTGGGGCAGACTTGCCCCGGTCATGCCCTTGATCTGGTGTTGCCAGGCTCTGGCCTCACCCAGCATAAGCTGCCAGCTGTCAGGACACTGGGCGGGGCCAGGCGGAGAGTCAGGAGGGCCATCCCAAGGCGGAGGGCTGGAGAGGGGTGAGGAGGGTGAGGAGCCCTTCCTTCTTTTGGCTCAGGCTGTTCTGGCCCTCGATCTGACCACACGCTCTCTTCTTGCTCATAGGAGCTTTGCCTCACTTTTCTTTCCAAACTAGTGACAAAATTCAGAGCGCTCACCCCTGCAGTCTGTGGAGTTTACAGGCAAATCCATGTCCACCCCTCTCCGCCCTCCCAGATAGGACAGGAGATGTGGGTGTGACTGTGAGTGCAGACTGGGCAGGGCCTGGGGTGGGCGGCTTCTGGCACCAGGACATCCTGTTCACTTCCTGGCAGCCTGGTCCAAAGCCTGAAGGATTGCTTGGCAGCTTGGCCCTCCTGGGACCAAGCCCCGCCCTGTCCTCCCGGGGCCCAGCTAGTCCCAGTCTCAGGAGTGTTGGGGTTTTGGGGAGAGATTCCAGGCCCTGGGTCACTATTGGCCAGCTCTCCCTTCCCATCCTTCTCCTAGACAGTCTCCCTGAGGCCCAGTGCAGCCTGGACCCTTGTTTCCCTTGCCGAGATTCAAGAAACAAATCTGTTCCCTGATTTCCCCTCTTTTTTCTTTTCAGTGTGGCACCCTGGCTCCCAGCCCCAAGTGCGAGGTCATAGGTCCTATGCTCTGATTTGTCCCAGGGGATCACAAGTACCCATGCTGTCCACGAAATAATATCTGCTTTTCTCTTTTTTCCGAGACACTAGGATTCCATGGACCCAACAGTGCGACAGAAGAGCGACCCCCCTTGCCCTATCTTCTTCCGGAGCTCCCGTGGGGTCACCACAGCTAGAAGCAGAAAGCAAAGGGGTAGCTTGGTGGATTTTTCAGGTCAGCCACCTAGCCAAGAAGAATCTGAAGGGGCAAAGAAATAAAACTGGAAGCACAGTTCAAACTCAGCACTGTTGCACGTGTCCTAGGGAGTTGGCAGGGTGAAGATCAAAGGCTGTATTTTAGCCCTACTTCTGCCTGGGCACAGGATGGTGGCAGCTCCAGTTAGAATGATTAGGACGCACCCCGTCCCCCTTCACGGTGTCTGCAGCTTCCTTTTGGTTCACTTGAATTCTGGTAATCTTTGGGCTTGAAGTGGAATGCACTATCCTCCCTCCACACTACCCAAGGGTGCTGTCCCCCCTCCGGTTAAGAGTGTCTGCCTGTAACTCAGGAAAGAGTCTTTTCATCTGGCCACCTTGAATGGCCCCACCAGAGAGCCTGCCCATTTCTGCTGGCATCCTGATAGAGACACATGGGCCCCCCAAAGTGCTGGTGAGTGCTTACTGTGAATCCGATGCCCACAGTTGCCGAAAAGGAGCCCGGAATGAACTTGCCCTGGTCGAATTGAACCAGCAGAGATGTCTTCCCCACGCCACTGTCACCCACCAGGATGGTCTGGAAGGAAGCACAGGCAGGACAGTGAGGACTGTGGTTGGATCGGTCTTTGAGATACAGTTGCATCTTGAGGATCTAGTTCTTTCTAATCACACACAAACTCAAAGGCCCGCATAGACACACACGCATACACAGATACTTAGACATAGAAACTATAGATACCCCCAACTCTTGACTTTCTTTTGAAGTCACTAAAAAGGCACAAAGGTATAGAGAGAACCTCCTTCTGACCCAAGTTAGTAAACATCTGAAATGATCCTGAGAATGGGCCACTCAGACTTCTAACCACAGTGCCCATTGCTGTGTCTGCGCTGGGGCTGTGCTTCCCATGGGCAGTTCCCTAGTAGAGGCAAAGTGTGGCCGGGACACCAAGGCAGGCCTGTCCTGGGAGACACGGGGCTCCTCTCATACCTGGCTTCAGCTAGAGAATTCCCTCTGGCGGTGTCTGACCTGCACTGTGGTCTGGCTTCCCTGGCTTTCCAGCTCTTATTCCATTTATCTAATAGGTAATTTCTTTAATAAAATCCTTGTGCATTTCTTTCCCTTTTGGCATCTTCTCCTTGGAAGACCAGAGTTAACATGAAGTCTGTGGATCTCCTATATGTGCTGGCCAAAAAAGCCAGTTCGTGGAATAAAACAGCTTCAGGGAAAGAGGAGAGAGGCTACTCTGGGAGGTCTATACTGGGAGAGGCGAGGGATGAGAATTAGCTTGGAAACGCAGATGAACTATTTAAAAGAAAATCATAAGCAACAGAGAGGAAATATCTTTGAATTCAGAGGCTGTACTTATCAGCCCTCTGTGAAGGAATGAGTAGGTCAATGCCTTGGTTTCCAGGTGGGCAGTAGCTACTTTCCAAAGACAAACACTGGAGGTCCTTGGGAAGGCTGAGGAGGTGCAAACTTTAATTGGATTCACCAAGACTCAAAAGCATAAAGACTATCAGGGCCTCTTTGGGTCAGGCCCATAGGCCCCAGCCACTGTTAGGCTCTGAGTGTGGCATTGTAAGGAACTGGTATTGGCACAGGTCGAACATAAGCTTGTCCATGATGTCGACATTGACCATTCTCTGATTGTAGTTCTTGCATCTCCACCTCCTGAACCGAATTGTCTACTTTCATTTCCTTCTGGGTTACGGAGAGCCATTGTATGTTACCAGCAGTGGCTTTGCTCATTTACATCTCAAATCTAACTTCTTCAGGCTGAAAGAAGTGCTTCCTAGAGAGAATATTTCAGACGGTGAGGAATAAATCATGCATGGTTATCTCATTCACTTTCTAAAGGGCATAGCAAACTCTCTTTCCCTTTATGCTTTTCCCTTTCAGGGTGAAAAATTTCTTGTCCCTTTCTGTGCTCATCATGGGAAATAGTCTGATCTTGGGACCTTTACTGGCTCACTGGGCACTGGTCTAGGGGCCTAGGATTGTAGACAGGGTTTATAGGGGGCAGGGGTAGGATAATGCTTTCATATTGTTTTTTCTGGCAATGTCAGGAATCTATTAGCATTGACCCCAGCAGGTTTTTTGTTTTTTATTTTTTCTCTTTTTTTGTTCTGGGTTACCATGGAGAATTCAGAGCTGCTTAATTTATAAACATCACTGAGCTGGGCGTGGTGGCACATGTGTTTAAGCCCAGCACTTGGGAGACTGAGGTAGGAGGAGTGTTGTGAGTTCAAGGCCAGCTTGGGCTACAACGCAAGCGCAAGCCCGGCCTGAGCTACACAGTGCGACCCTGCCTAAAAAAAATAGTCACTGAATTACTTCCCCCTACTCTAAAACCTCTTTGACTTTTCTCCAGATTTTTCACTGTGCTTTCTTCTCTCTTCCAGCCCTTTTAAGAAACTTTAAAAGTTAATCACCGTTCTGACCAAAACCTCAGTGGCAACATCTTTGTGATTGATGATTTGTACAAGTGTCCGTGTTCACTCTTCTTAATTCACTTTGCTTATGTCTGTGTTTGTGCCTCTTCCACTTTCAAAGGGGATTTGAAGTCATTCGAACAAAACCCACTTTTACAAGAAACAGCCAAAGAGAGGGTTCAGGAAGTGTGGAAAGGAGAGGGTGCATGTGGCTCAGGGTCAGGTACATCTTCCACCCAGGCTGCTCATCTGCTGTGCTTGAGCATTACGTTTGAGTCTAGGTTTCCTGGCAGCCAAGAAAAATAGGGGAACTAGAAGAAGTCACCAAGAAGCAAACCCTCCCTGTGAATCAGCACTGTGCGCCAGCTGCTGGGGGAAGAGCCACATGCCAGCCCCTTCCCGCACACAGGCTGGGAAACAAGAAGAGCCATGCCCTTACCCCCTCCCCTCACTCCGCCATAAGCAACCAGCTGATCTGGAGAAACACAGGCTGAGATGATGGATATTGAAGTGGAATACAATTTAATACTTGTAGTGTTTAGCATTTCACTGACTTTGCAGATCTAAAGCTGGTGGTCTGATGATCCATTCAGAGGATAACAATACATAGTATAGCATCTATGGGGGAATCTCCTTCTGAGGGTGGTGGCCATTGTTGATTCCCTATTGTCTTGTTTTGAAGTCCTATATCATTTTCATTGCTTTATTGGGTTAGGTTTTGTTCTGTTTTGTTTTTATTGTATCTGATGGCATGGGCAGCTATTTCAAATGTAACAAGATGTATTGTGGTAGCCATGTTTTATTTACTATTATCTTGTTTTGAATTCCTTTATTGCATTCTTTTTTTTTATTGGTTCTTTTTTTTTTTTTTTTTGCAGCACTGGGGATCTAACTCACAACCTCGTGCCTGCCAGACAGGTGCTTAAGCCACTGAGCCAATCTCCCGGCCCTAGTTTTTTGAGATAGTGTCGCACTATGTAGCTCAGGCCGGCCTTGCGCTCGTGTTGTAGCACAAGCCAGCCTCAAACTCACAACGCTCCTCCTATCTCAGCCTCCTGAGTGCTGGGATTAAAGGCATGCGCCACCACACCTGGCTTTTTCATTGGTTCTATTCTGTTCTGTTTGATTTTTACTATGTCTGAAGGTATCCGCAGCTATTTTGAAGACCGCAGGAGGTATTATGGTAACTATTGTTGATTTCCTGTTGTTTTGAAGTCCTGTGTCACTTACACTGGTTTGTTTTGATTGGCTTTGTTCTGTTTTGTTTTGCTCCGTTGCTTTGTTTCTCTTTAAAATTAAAAAAGAAAAAAAAAAAAAAAGAAAAACAAGAGAAAAATTGGAGAACCAGATAGTGTCTCTGGTATTTGTACCACAAAGAATGCCTGGATCCTTTTGATCAATGACTAATTTCTCCTGGCATGTGATCCTAAGAGGAATCTGTTACATGGACGCTTACATAAGAGGCCTCAAGTAGCCAGGGATTTAGCTCAGTAGCTTAAGCACCTGCCTGGCAGGCATGACGTTGAGAGTTCAGTCCCTGGTACCAAAAAACAAATCAAAACCAACCAAACAAACAAAAAAGAGGCCTCGAGTAACAATATGGGTAATTATCCTTTTGTAGTAGATGCAAAGGTTTTCCTACAGCTGTTGTATCAACCATTGATGATAGCAGGGGCCTTAGGATGCATTGTCCTTCAGTGGAAAGCTTTCCAAAAGAGCCAGATTAGTTCTAAGTGCATTGCTTTCCTGTGACTCTATCATTCTGAGGCAGCATTTGGAAAACCTCAATGAATGGGTGATTCTCATGTCCCTTAAAATGATTCTGATGACATTCTTAGCCAGATAGGAGATTCAGATACCATCAAGAAAAACATCAATAGATTTGCTGCATAGAAACAAAAATCCTCTAGTGAACAGAAGACACTAGAAAAAAATTTGAATGAGAAATGACAGAAAAAACATTTGGAAGACATATAACAACAGGTTAATATCTTTCACAATACAATCCTAAGGAAACCCCAACAGAAAATGAACAAAGGATGGGAATAGGTATATTTTCTGTGTGTCTATCCATGATTATCAACCTGGCTGGGATCCAGTCCTAGCTGTGCTGTCCAACATTAATATAGATGCTGTGGAGGTATTTTGTGGATGTGGTGAACAGCTATAGACAGTTGACCTTAAGTCATCGGTAATCTGGGTGGCCCTCACTTGGTCAACTGAAAGACATTAAGAGTTTCCCAGAGGAAGAAGAAATTCTGCTTTAAGAATGTGGCCTCTGCTTCCATCAGAGAGTTTCTAGCTGTCTGGCTTTCCTTGTAGATTCTGGACTTGGCCAGACTTGAAAATAGTGTAAGCCAATTCATTGGGTACAAATCAATCTGTCTCTTTCCCTTCCTCCATTCTATCTATCTATCTTTCTGCCTATCTATCTATATCTATCTATCTATCTATCTATCTATCTATCTATCTATCTATCATTTTCTACTGTTTCTATTTCTCTGGAGAACCCTTGCATATACAGACAGGACATATGTGGTTTTGGAGACTGGTTGGAAGTCCAAGCTCTTCTGCAGAGAGCCCTCCTTGTTGCTATGTCCTTACTTGGTGGAAGGGAAAAGGTAGTGCTTCTACAAGGACACTCATCTCATCCTCAAGGGCCCCACCCTCATGACCTAGTCACCGACAAAGGCCCCAACCTCTCAATACCATCAGATTGGACAGTTGGTTTCAGCATATGAACTTTAGCGGAATACAATGTAAGATAGGGTGGTTTTGATAAGAGTTTGATGATGGTCAATCCTGGAATAGGTTTGGGGAATAGGCATTCATGTGGAGCCCATTAGTGGGAATGTGCAGCTTTTCTGGAGAGCCATTGACAATATCTATCAAGGTTACTAATGCAAATTCCTTTGCCTTTCCTAGCAAAAGTCCACTTGTGTGATCAGGATGTTCACTGTAACACTTGTAAGAGCAAACAAATCAAGCAGGAACTACAGAAATAAATTCTAGAATATGCATATTATACCATGCTGTGGAAATTACAAAAGGACAGGGTAGATGTGTTCCGTGCCATTTGGGAGGATCATGTCATTCAGTGAAGGAGGCTGGAGCAGGATGATGTGCTAGTACCTTTCTTGGGTGCATATGTTGTAGTCTGCATGAATTTTAGAGGCCAACAGAAATTAACTTGGAGGCTTTAGGGTGATAGGTGGTTAATATAGAGCTATTTTAATTTTATCTGTTTCTGTTTTTTAAAAAGTCATTTGCTGGGATTGATCTTTTCATTTTATGTTTTTTTCTTGTTTGATACTGGGGATCAAACTCAGGACCTTGCACTTGCCAGACAGGCACTGTGCTGCTGAGCTAAATTCCTGGTCCCTGGGATTGCTCTTTTTAAAAATGGTAGTAACTGGGAAAGTACTTGCTGAGAAAGAAAGTATTTCAGAGTTGGCATTATTAGCTATATTTTCTTTTTCTTTTTTAATGGACTTTGTTTTTTAAAGCAATCTTACATTTACATGAATAGGAGTAAAAAGTCCCGAGATTTCCCTAGACCCCTATGTGTGTGCTGCCAAAATTACAAGTGTATGATTTCCAAAATTATCAATACCTCCCATCACAATTGCATTTTATAATTTTTTGATTACAAAGCCCTAATATGTTGGACCTTTTGTTCCACAGAGAATATTGTGTCACACCAGAGCTCCTCAACTCCAGAACTTTCTCTCTTTGTCTTTCTTTTGTATCTGTGTGCCATACTGCCAGGTGGGTTAGACTGATACCCTACGAGGGGGATTTGGTACTAATAGAGCCAGATGTGGTGGCCTGAACCAGTAATCTCAGCACTTGGGAGGCTGAGACTTTAGGATTATGTGTTATTATTATGCAGCCACCTCTGTAGCGAGGTCAAGGCCAACCTAGACTATCTAGTCAGAATTTGTCTCAAAATGAAAATAAAAACAAGCAGAAAGATCCCCATAAATGTAAAAATCCTGCTGGTGACCCTCTATTTAACTTGGAATAAATTGCTTTTCTATAGAAGAAGAATGAGGGATAGGCTATGGACACACATAAAGTTATTAGAAGTTATCTCTGTGGTTGACTTTGATGCATTTGTTTGTATTTGTAGTTCGCTATTCTGTAATGAACGCGTATTACTTTTATAATTGGAAAAATGTTGGGGAAGCATGTCTGGAAAAAGCAAAAAGGAATGCTAATGTGAGCCTAACTCCTGCTGAGCAAATGCTTGTTTTATTTTTCCAAATAAAGCTAGCCCATTAGTTGGTGCTTAAAAAAAGATCAGATTTTCTGGGTGGATGGAGCCTGAATCACAGCTACTCTACTTTGTGTGTGTTGGCAAGTGTTGTACACCTTAGGTAATCGAGAAGCTGTGGCAAAAATGATAGATGCTCTGTTCTGCAAACCAAGAGCCCTTTTATTTTCTCATCTGTGCAAAGCATTAACCTGCCATCTTATCCCTTCAGGCTGCTATAGTAAAAGGCCATAAAGTTGGTGGCTTATCAACAACAGAAACTTATTTTGCACAGTCTTGGAAGCTGGAAGTCCAAGGTCTTCTGGAGAAGAGCTCCACACTCATGACCTAGTCTCTCCCAAAGGCCCCCAACCTGTTATCATCACATTGGACACTGGGTTTCAGCATATGAGCTTTAGGGGGACACAAACATTCAGACCATCGCACACACTTTTGGAGACCCAGGTTTTCAAAAAAAGAAAAAAAAAAGATTTTGCCTCTACTCTAATTTCTGAATGAGAACTTGGCTGAGACCCAGTTTCTCATTCTATACCCTGCAAGATAGGGGCAATAGATTTGGAAAATGTTCAAGGTTGGTGTTTATTGGCCAGTTACTGGTAGTTACTGGCCCTGTTCAGTCAGTTCCCGGTTCATGATAAAAATACTTCCATTTGGGGGAACTTGTCTTATAAACAGCCTGGGTGTAGACACTCTGATGATCACCAGTTCCAGGATTCTCTCTTGTTAACTTACATTTTTTTTGTGTGTGTGTGGGGGCTGTACTGAGGATTGAACTCAGGGCCTTTGCACTGAGCTTCTCCTCCCCACTTCATGAGACAGGTCACTAAGTTGTCCAGGCTGAGCTCAAGATTGCGATCCTCCTGCCTCAGCCTCACAGAGTGGTAAGATTATGGGCATGTGCCACCATGACCAACTTTCTATCTGATTAACTCTTTGATGTTACATTTGATGCCAAGTTTCATCTTCATTGTCAGCACCAAATAGGATCGAAGTGTTCCCCTTTCTTTCTCCCTCTTTAATCCTTCCCTCCTTCTTTTTCCTCTCTTACCTGCTATCTTTCAAAAGGCAGCAGGATATGCTTACATGGACCAGACCTGGATTTGAATCCTGACTCTACCATTCACTATATGACCTTAGATAACTGCCGTTCACTATATGACCTTAGATAACTTACTTGTCCAGTAATCATTTCATTTTTTAGCTGATAAATGGGAGTAACATCACCTTTCCCCTAGATTTGTAGTGAGGATTCAATGTAATAATCATGTAAAATACAGAACACAGCATAAGTGTGTAGAAAAGATGAAGTGCAACTGGGTCCAAGGGGGAACTAAGAAATTTAAGAGTGGTTGGTGATGGCAGTCATGGTTTGTGGCTGATTTTTAGGCGCTGGACAGAGTCACTCAGCAAATGCACAGGGCTGGGGACATAATAACAATGCAGTCAATGTAGTGCATTTGTTTATTCATTCTTTCTCAGTATTTATTGAGCACCTGCTGTATGCCAGATATGGATCTACTCACTGGCAACACAGTTCTTATGGACTTCTATTCCAGAGTGGGAGAGACCCGATCAAGCATCCCTTTCCATAAAAAGGCTTCTTTGCCTATGAAGTTGGGTTCTGAAAAGATCATTGTTAGTTTGCAAATCTGAGGGACCAAAAAGAGTGTAGGATTGCAGTCCTTGGATGTAGATCTACCAGACAGAAGTGTGTAGTGACTCTCCAAAACTCTAGAGCCAAACACAAGCTGTTTCTTTCTTGATGATACTTGTGTCACAGACTATCTTTCTCCAAAGTTGACAGTGTTGTGTGCAGTGGAAATCTGTTGAGTACTGAGTGGCATAAGCATACACAGCACATCTGATTCCTGGAACTAAGCATATATTTCCATGGTGTTGTGGTTTGTGTCTGGATGTCCCCTCAAATTCTCATGTGGTCATGGGTGGATGAGCTTTTCAGAGGTGGCTGAATCTAGAGTTTGTGGTTGGTTCATTGTGTAGTGCTGGGATTGGGGATATGAGTGTACACTTGCCCTAGGGCAGGTAGCCTGCATATAACATAAGGGAGGGAAAGAGGCTTGCTACTACCCTTTTGCTCTTCATGTCTTCTGCTGTCATGAACTGTTGCCCCTGTGCCACTCCACCCTGCCTTGTAACCAGCTGATTATGGACTGAAACCTCCACAAACTGTGAGCTAAATAAACCTTTCCCGCTTTAAAGTTTGGGTGTCAGGTATTTTGTCCCAGCAATAAGAGTATAGTAAGTAAGACATACCCGAAGAGATAAAAGATGGGTGGAATATAAACCTTGATGGTAAAAGTAATCATCTCAAAATGGTGAGATGAAAGACAGTTGAATTCCATACTTTCCCTCTCCCTCCCTCCCTCCTTCCTTTTCTTCCTCTTTCCCTTCCTTCATTTTTTCCTTCCTTCCTTCCTTCCTCTCTCTTTTCCTTCTTCTGCCCCCCCTTCATCTCACCCTTCTTCCTTCCCTCCCTCCCTCCTTCCCTCCTCTTCTCCTTCACCAAGGTATGAGGGGCCATAGTGAAGTATTGTGTAGGAAAGAGACAGGAGGAAGGACTTGGAGTGTCCATTTACAGCAGAAGAATGGAAGAACAGATCTGGTTACTGTGGGGGTCTTAATTTTCTATAGCCACAACAATGTTGCAACAAATAGCCCCAAACTCAGTGGCACACAAGTGTGAGCCAGTAACTTAGTCTGGGTGGCTGCTCTGGTCTCAGCTGAGTCCCCTTACATGTCCTTTAGTTGGTGGTGGGGAAAGCTTGGCTCTGTTCCTTGTGACCCTGATGTCCATTCAGCAGGCTGATTAGCTGTTCTCCTAGGAGAAGCAGAGGTATGAGAGAGCAGGAGGAAATGTGAGGGTCTCCGTGGGCTGGGGCTGGGGCCTGGCACATCTTCACTTCTGCTTTGTAGTGGGCAAAACAGGCTGTGAAAGCAACGCAACTTTAAGGGGAGCTAGATTCTGTCTCTCTGGGGAGAAAGACTCTGAAGTGAGCATGTCTATCCAGAGCAGGAGCTTCTCATCAATCTATCTCAGGAGCCTTTTGAAGAGAAAAAGCCCCAAATTATTAATACAAAATTTGTTACAAGGTCTTGAAAGAAGCCCATCAGTACCATAGCAAAGCCCTAGAAGCCTCACTGAGTGGGGAGCATAGGGAGCAAAGGGGTTGGGGCCAGGGTGTCAATCTCCAGCAGGTGTCTATGCAGGGAGGTGTGACTGACCCTGTTTCCTGCCGCTCTGTCTGTGGTTTTTGTAATTCTCAAGTGACCCAAGTGATAAACTTCTTGTGGAACTTCTATTTCAGAGTGGGAGAGACCTAACAAAGCTGGTCTTTCAATCAGGAGCTCCTCTACATGTGAACAGTTTGGGTTCTGAAATGATTATCTGCAGCTTGAGGAGGCTTCTGTCCTTGTAACCAGGAGAAGTCAATGCATACATTAAAACACACACACAGACACTACAGTACTCAAATAGAAGCATACACACACAATACACATATTACAGCTATACACGTGCATAATGTATACACATCTGAGCATAAATATCTCCACAAATATGAGCACATGCATGTGTATGTTCATGTATACACACACACAAGGACTTGTGTATGCACACATTAATGAAGGTGCTTTGGGACAGTGAGAATCTTGGATGATCTGTCTAATTCCCTCTTTCATGGATGGAGGTATGGAAGCCAGGAAGGTAACACAGTCATGTAGAAGTCAATGGCCAACCCAGGACTTGGCCTTTGGTGGATCTTTGAGAACTCAGCCTCCCTCCCCACAATAGCCTGATTCTCTTGTATTCCCCAGAGGCCTTTATTTTAGGCCACTTGAATAAATCTCTCTTCTTGATTCCAAGGGGGATTCTCCTTGGATAGGTCTGTCTATCACATACCGACATCAAGAATCTGGTCACAGAGAGAGCTCTTGAAGACAGTTCTGTTCATCCCTTGCTGCCTATGCCCAAGAAATGAAAATTATTCCATGGCTTTTGACACATCTGCCCCTTTGACATTTAAAATTGCATCAGCCAGCTGAATTCCTGGTCATTACCCCAGAGGCCAATGATTCCCCTGTTGCAGAAACTGATATTTATCGGTGTATCTGTATAGTTCCATTGTAGGGGCCAAAGCGCTGCTAGGCCCAGCCCCAGGCTTGTTGACCTTACTTTATGATCTGTTGATGTGTAAAGTGAGAGGCCATCTCTGGCCACATCCTGGAAAAGCCACTCCTATCTTCTGCTGTGTTTTTCAATGCAAACAAACTGTCTATATACTTACTCGTTCCTAATTAGGGTGTGAAGAGCTGTGCCCCTCCTTAGGACTCACTTGTGAAGCTGTCACAGATTGTGTGTAGCACATACTAAAAGTGGCTGTAGGTGCAAACTATGTGAAGGGCCCCATATTTTCATGAGCCCTGTGTCTTGCCCCAAGGGCTTGCGGGGATCCTGATGTGGGAGATAGGGTTGGGGGAGATATGATGTCAGAATGACGAGAGACCAGCAAAACTGGGCCTTTCTACCTTCCACAAACAGTTATTGTAAGATGGCTGTGGGAGTGAGGTATCACAGTCACAAGCTTTGGTCCAGCTGGCGAGTCTCTGGAGTATCTAGGCCGAGTCAATAGCCACAGGATTTTAGCTGTTGGGCCGGGGCAGAGCAATCAGAGGTGCCAGTATACTCTCGGAGAAAGCTCCTCTTTCTGGGCCTTTAGGCCCTTTTGCATTTCTGACTCTTTGAGCCCCTTTCATATAATTCTGGGTGTTGATAGCTACTCAGCTTCTCGTGCCCTCATTCCAACATCTGGCCTGGAATCTCTCCTCTGGCTTCTAGCTGGATCCTGCTGAACTGGTTTTCTGGGCTTTTGAGACTGGCCACACCCAGTGCTCCAACTTTAGGGTATTCTGGCCATCAGCCTCGGTTCTCTGTGACTTTCAGGGTCCAGGGGATTGGGTAGGTGCTGTCCAGTCCCAGTGGCTTCATGTCTACAAATGTCCACGAGACAGAGAAGGAGCTGGCAGAGTTCTGTTTTTAGCGAAGCTTCATGGCTGTGGACAGACTGGCATTCCTCACAGGCATTTTCATGATCACTCTGCCTTCTTGCATTGCGAACCGCTTTGAAATTTCACCCATTCTACCTTCTTCCCCTTTTAGTTATTCACTAGCGGGAAGTGGCTGAAGGAGGAAGTGCTAGCGGAGAGGGAGTGAGAACCGAAGGCTGGAGATGAAGGAGCTTGTAGAATGTTCTTGCTAATAGCATCTGACGTGGGGGACCAGCATAGACAGAAAATGTACTTGCTGCTGTTCTTTCTTCTCTTCTGGTTCTCAGGTGAGTGGGTCCAGGTTTGGACTCGTGGGTGAGGCTTAGCTTGAGGAAGCAGTCACAGAGCTGCATGCCCCGGCAAGAAGGTGTCCTTAATGTTACAAACCATCTGGGTTTCGCCTACTTCCCCTTCAGTGTCTCCGTGACCAGACAGAAACATGGAGCCCTTTGGCACAAACCTAGCCTGAGGCATAATTCCTGCCTGCTCAAGGTGATCATATTTCAAATGGGCAGACTGAAAAGTAAAGGAGTGGTCTGTGGTTGGTCAGGAGACCTGAAGCATATCTGGTCCTGGGCTGCAGTGTTATCTTTGTGACCACCTTATGAGCAGGAAAGACTTCTGGAAAGAAGAGAGGGAGGAAGAGGTTTGAAGGAAGAAAGAGAATTTTCCAGTTGTGGGGAGAGGTGACTCTGGACATTTGGGGCAGAAAGAAATGTTAGAAATTGCTGAGGACATGAAATGACTGAGAGGAGGCAGGGATGAGGAAGAGAAGAGGCAGTGTGATGTGGATACCATTTTGATTTAAAATGAAAATTTTTTTCAATACTGAGAATTGAACCCAGGACCTTTGCACTGAGTTACATCCTCAGAACTTATTTATTTATTTATTTTTTAAACAGGATCTTGCTCATTCCCTAACTTGCCCAAGCTGGATATGAACTTGTAATCTTCCTGCCTCAGTCTCCCAGAGTAAGGCTACCCAGCTGAAAGGGCTTTTCTAGGTTTGTAAATGTTGGCGGGTTCCAGTGCTTAGCCCTTGGTCTTTCCCTTTGTCTAGAGTCACTCCTTTGCGCATCTAATCTGCTCTTGGGTTAAAATACTCATTGATAGATAACTTCTGGTTACACGTTCTCGGCCTGGATGTCTCCCAGGACTCCAGAACCTTAGAGTTAACTGTCTACTCAACATCTCCACTCAGATGCTGAAATTTCAAGTGGGATCTGATCAAATCTCCCCCTGAATCCCTTTCTTCCCCAGCCTTCTCCATCTTTACATTTGGAAACTCCATCTTTTTCAGTACTCAGGCCAAACCTGGGGGCCATCAGTCTTTTTCTCCATCACCCTCCAATGACCTCGGAATTAAAATTCAAAGTTCTTATGTGGTGTTCGCAGTCTGGTTTTCCTGATCATCATCTTCCTGGTCTCCTCCTCTCTCTCTGGCTCAACCCACTTGGTCGTACTGGCCTCTCAGGTGTTTTTTGAACATGCCAGGCAAACTTCTACCCTGGGGTTTTATACTCCCTGTTCTGTGCCCTGTGTAGCCCAGGCGCCAGCCTTTCCCACTTTTTCCAGCTTTGTTTTACCCTGTTGCCTTCATTGATGACCCTAGATCAAACCTCAGTTTTCTTCCATTATTTTTCTCCATTGTCTGTTCCCATCTCCCATCTGGACAGACAGAATATCAGCTTCCAGAGGGCAGAACAGGTACCAATTAGACCAACAGTAAGTCATAGTTGAATGAGTGCATGTGTTCAGTAAGAGCGAATACTATGATGGTTGCAATGCTGCCCTTCCCATCTTTCTATTTTCATAGAATGGAATAATTAAAACTCTTAATGTTAATTGAAGAACACATAGAGTTCTTAACTATATACAATGGTGCAGCCACTTTGGAAAACAATTTGGTGATTTCTCAACATGTTAGATATAGAATTATCACATGACTCAGGAATTCCATTTTTAGATACACCCCCAAGAGGACTGAAAATGCGTGTCCATGTAAACACTTGGACTAAGAACATAAAGAGCCATCATGAGAATATTCATAATCTCTAAAATGTGGAAACAATCAAATGTGCAAGCCAAGTTGATGAATGGGGAAATAAAATGTAACGCACCCATTCAGTGGTCCATTACTGAGCTATAGAATAGTTTAAGCCACTGACAGATGCTATAACATGGATGAATCTTGAAAACATGATGCTAAATGCAAGAAGCCAGACACAAAAGGCCATACATTGTATGATTCCATTTAAATGAAATCTCTAGGATAGACAAATTCATAGGGACAGAAAGTAAATTAGTGGTGGTGAGGGCAGGGAGGTGGTGGTTATGGGAAATTACTCATCACTATGAGGTTTTTTTTGAGACAGGCTCTCACTATGTAGTGCAGGCTGGCCCCGAACTCATGATGATCCTCCTACCTCAGTCTCCTGAGTGCTGGGATTACAGGTGTGCACCCCCATGCCTGGATGTTTTACAACATTGTGAATGTTCTGAAAACCACTGAGTTGTGTACTTTAAAAAATGAAATTTATGTTATGTGAGATATGTGCCGGTTTTTGTTTTCGTTTCATTTTTGATAAAGGGATTAAACCTGGAGTGGTCTGCCACTGTGCTGCATTCTCAGCCCTTAAAATTTTCTTTTTTCCTAAATTTTGAGCCTGGATGTGCCTCGCTGGCTAGGCTGCTCTCCTCCACCTCAGCCTCTTGAGTTGCAAGAGTACAAATGTGTGCCACTGCGTCTGGTTTTGTATTAATTTTATAAGTAGAGAAATGTAAACCTTTCGCTTTAAAATGCTTTAATTAATTTTAGAAAGGAAAAGAATGATCATAGTTTCCAATCCAAAGGAAATAAAAGGAAGAAAATTATACATATGAAAAATTAACAGTTTATATAATAAAATAGTAATATTTACCAGTTAATCTCAAAACTGGTCTAATATAGGAAAAAGGAAGGAGAGAAACAATTCCACATAAAATCTTTTGGCACATGTGATTACTAAAAATAAAATAGTACTGAAAAATGCATGATGAATAATTAAGATAGATGTGAAAAATCTAATTAAAGGAATTCTTTATAATTATTATGCATCATGCCAGTAATTGTGGAGGATGGCCTGGATGACTGCCTTTGTAAGAAGAGCTGGCTGGGGATTTAGCTTAGTGGCATAAGTGCCTGCCTGTGAGTTCAATTGCTGGTACCAAACAAACAAACAAACAAAAAGAAAGAAAAAGAAAAGAGAAAGAAGAGTTATTATCTCCATTTTGGCTAAACCTGGCCCTATTTCCATGTACTGATCTGTGCAGAGCTGGCTAGGACATTTCCTTATCCCTTCCATGGCTCTAAGCAATGCAAATGGATCTAGCCAAGGTGCTGATGTGTAGTCTTTGAAGCAAGGTGACAGGGCAGTTTTGCTCCGCCCCATAGCTCCCAAAACACATGTGTGACTCAGGTGGGAGGGAGAGTCATGTTCCACACTGTGGAGCTGGGATCAGAGCCTTGAGATAATGGGCTATGACTTCCCAGGGCTTAAAATATTATACATCAGAGCTGAAGCACCGACCCCAAAACATCAGATGCTACCTCAAATCGTGTTATGCAGATTACTCTTTCTGCATCCCCTTCTCTCTGCAGATCACAGAGCTCATTCAGGCCTCCTACCCAGCCTAGCTCGCAGCACTCACCTGCTTCCCACCACTCTTAGTCACTCATACCCCAGCCACTCCCCTCTTCACAAATTAGTAAAACCCAGGTTTGGCCTTGGGTCAAGGCCTTTGTTCTGGTTAGCCATCTTGCTAGTTATACTTAGGATCTGCTTGGCTGTCCACAGCTATAGATATGCCTTAGTATCTTTATTCTTGCCATTGACTGCACTGGAAGTGGTAGATTGGAATTAACTTGCTGAAATTCCAGTAAGTTTTCCATAGGATTACAAATATAAGCATCCTGGACCTCAATGAGGACTGAGAAAGGCTTTCAGTAAATAATACATGCTCTATGAAACAGATCATTAGCCGGGCGTGGTGGCGCACACCTTTAATCTCAGCACTCGGGAGGCTGAGGTAGGCGGAGCGTTGTGAGTTTGAGGCCGGCTTGGGCTACAACATGAGCGCAAGGCCGGCCTGAGCTACATAGTGCGACCCTGCCTCAAAAAACTAGGGCTGGGAGTTTGGCTCAGTGGCTTAAGCACCTGTCTGGCGCGAGGTTCTGAGTTTGATCCCGGGTACTGCAAAAACAAAACAAAACAAAAAACAAAACAAACAAACAAACAAACAAAACCAAAAAAACCCTTTCTTTACGATATTTATGTTGTGATTCCAGAGCATAAAATAGGTAGAAATTGACTGGGGCTATAGCTCAGCTATAGAGTGGGTGCCTAGTTTGTGCGGAGCCCTGTGTTCTACATACTTCATGGCAGAATTAAAAAGAAAAAAAGAAATTGACTGGGTTCATTTTGAGATACTAGCCTATCTCTGGTATCATACTTTGACAAAACAAACAAACAAACAAACAAAACAAAACAAAACAAAAAACCTCACCTATGAACATAGAGAGTACTGACAGTGGGACTTAGATGGTTTTGTATGACCTACACTTGATTGTGTGTGTGTGTGTGTGTGTGTGTGTGTGTGTGTATTTTTCTGATGTTTACAAATGGAGAGATTTCACCCAAAGTCTAGATTTCTGGTGACTCCAAAGAAATGAGAAGATCTGAAATTACAGAGCTCATTTCTTGCATGAGGACCACGGGCTGAATTGGGAGGGGGATGGGCCTGAGGTGAATCTTCCCTGCAGGTTTTCCTGGTCCTTACCACTTCCCAGAGTCTCCTTGGTGCTATGGTCTAGCGTCACTAGTTATTTTCTGGGGGAGATGCAGTACTGAAAGTTGAACCTAGGGCTTTCACATGAGCTATATCCCAAGCCCTTTTAATTTTTTTTCTTTTGGGGTATAGTCTTGCTAAGTCACTACGTTGCAGATTGCCCTCAGACTTTCTATCTCCGTACCTCACCCTCACAGATGTTGGGGTTACAGGTGTGTGGCACAATACCTGTTTATGGCAATGTTTTTTTACAATCATACTTGCAAATATATATTTTTCTGTATTTTGAATCTTCCTAAAGGTGAGAAAATAAAAGTACAAACACATATCTCAAGAAAAACTGCTTTGCTGTCTATAGTATTTGTCTTACAGTGAAGTTATAGTAATCAGGATGGTGTGGGGTTATCATGAAGAAGAATAAGTTAATCAATGGAACAGAAAGGAATCAATGAATAATTTACAAATTTACTGTTTGACAAAGACACTAAAGCAACTCAGTAGAGAAAATGGGATCTATATGCTATGGGTTCCACAGCACATGGAGACCAGTTGGCATCATTGTTTTGGCCAACTTGGGGTGATTTACTGCAGGACCCCCGGAGACCACTAGAACCACCAAGGGCAGACTCAACATGGCCATCTCATGTGGCTGTGTCAACTGGGCTTCTGAGGGTCACGGGTACTAAGAGTCAAAGGAACATCGCTGTCCTGTGGACATGGCTCTTCTGTTATTTCCTCCCCTCTTAGCCAGCAAACCACAAACATGGCCACAAAAGTGTTACAGGCAACTGAGTTACATAAAAACATTTTAGGCAGTCAGACAGGGCTAGGTCCTCAAAGGAGCCAGTGCAGAAGCCCAGATACCTTGCAACTGTGGGGGAGACAGACACCTCCTGCTGTGGGCCAGGCCTCAAGACAAAAGATCAAACAAATGCACCCACATCCTAAGGACTGATACTCTAAATAGGTCTCTCTCACCCTGAGGAAGCCAGGGGTCACCATCCCAACCCCCTAGAAGAAGAGTCACTGCTCTTGAAACCTGCCCGCTTACTCTGTGACTTGCTTCTCCATTTGTCCCCGATTTAATCAATTTTACCTGAGCAATTAATCTTATTGATTAACCATGGTTCTGTCCCACCTTATGTCCACCTTGTGAGTTCCCAGGTTTTCCCCTCCTTGGACCCATCTTATCTTGTGGTTTTACTCTATAAAAGTCCTTAGAAAAGACAGAGTCTTTGGCAACCTGCTCAGGACCCCTTCTGACTGTCTCAGTCAGAAGCTTTCTTTCTCTCAATAAATAATGTTCTGCTCTTAACTTCCATTGTTCTTAAAATTCATTCTTTGATTTTAGAAAATTTGTACCAGACATTCAGTAGGTTGGGAGTTTCATTCCCCTATATCAAAAGGGCACTCTTCAAAATATTTGGGTTTATTGACCATAATGAGGTGGAGAGGGGTGAATAACAGAAGCTATTAATGCTGTGTCAATACTTTTGTTCGTTTTTAGAGCTACAGTTTTGTTTTTCATGCTTTTCATCTGGCCTTTGGCCTGGTGGAAGTCTGAAGGACAAGTCTGTCTTGGAGAAGGTATAATCTTCCTTCTTTTTTTTTTTATTGAAAAGCAACTGTATTTAATGGTGAAAAACAAAAGCAACACAAATTTTTTACAAGAGCATCAAAATATGAAATAGTGATAAATCTCGTCACAAAATTTACAAGACCTATATACAGAAAACTAGAAAACATTACAGAGAAATTAAAGATTTCAAGGCCTATTTTTTTCAAGCAGAAAGAAAAAATGTAATTTAAAAAGCAAAATTGGATCCAAATATCAAATAATAAACATTCTCTTTTTCTTTTTCTCTAACTGTCCCAACTAATTTTCATATATACATAGGTTTTGTTTCAGTTCATCACACCATTGCAACAATGCGATAATCACGTATATGTGACTTATTCAGTTCACTGAGAAGCATATCCTCAGCACTCATCCATTTGAGGGTGAAAATGTCTAATTTGTTGTTCTTTATAGCTGAGTAGTATTCCATTATGCAGAAATACCACATCTTTCTTATCCATTCCTCAGTTGAGGGGCGTTTAGGCTGCTTCCACGATCTAGCAATTATGAATTGGGCAGCTATGAACATAGATGAACATATATCACTGTGATGAGATATTTTTAGTTCTTTCAGGAAGATAGCCAGAAGGGGAATAGCTGGGTCAAATGGGACCTCCAATCCTGGCTTTTTAAGGAATCTCCACACTGATTTCCACAGAGGTTGCACCAGCCTGCATTCCCACCAACAGTGGAGAATAATCTTCCTTCTTTAACCATTATTTAATTTAGGACACACTTGGATTTAGAAGCTCTTCCTAGTGCAGGATACTGTGGTCCTGCTTAGAGATGGGAGGTGACAGGTTTATGGATTTGTGTTTTCCAGGCTTCTCTGCTGCAAAAAAAATCATTGGTTCAGAGACAGTGAGTGGCCAGGAACGGAGTTCACTGACCGTGCAGTGCTCGTATAGCTCAAAGTGGAAGACCTATCCGAAGTGGTGGTGTCAAGGAGCTGACTGGAGTAACTGCAGGATCCTGATTAAAACCGATGGATCAGAAAGGGAGGTGACGAAGGACCGTTTGTCCATCAGGGACTACCAGAAAAAGCTCATGTTCAGTGTAACCTTGGAGGATCTCAGGGGAGGTGATGCTGACACTTACTGGTGTGGGATCGAAAAAATTGGGGTTGACCTTGGGTTCAAAGTTCAAGTGACCATTGTTCCAGGTAAATGTGTGCATATGTACTTGCTTCCCTGAGGTCCCATATAAGTAAATTAGCTGTCACTCAGAGTTATTTATTACAGAGCAAGGTTGAGTCCTGAGGTCTCATAGAACCTGGAATGACCACTTGGGGGCTGGGAAGGGAAGGGCTTCTTTTAAATACCTGCTATATTACAAGGTCTTCTCCAGCTCAGGATTAAAACTTCCCAGGTACTTTTTCCTCACAACACAGCTCGGTCCTGGGTCTGTTGCCAATAGAGGACAACATGGTGCCCCCGCCATTTCAGTCCTTGGGCTACAGAGACCCCCTTTCATGGTTCCCAGAGACCCTAATCCCTGCTACTTCTTTCTTGGGACCCCAGTGCCTGAGGATACTCTGCTCTTTGGGGAGCTTGGCCTTCACAACTGCTGTTCTTACCCTCCATCGTCTGATGCTGTGGTCTTATTTCTGAAGACTGGAAAACCATCAGAGTCAAATAGCTGCATTTCTGGTGCCTGAGAGTGCTCTTGGAGCCATTATGCTTTTGAGCTTAATGTGGTTTTCTTCCCAAGTCCTTCTCGAATGCAGACATTCCTGGAAGGGTCAGTTTAAGGTCTCAGTGTCTTGGTTTGGAGGAGTTTCTCTGTTGGGCTGTATTTCTGCTGTCTCTCAAACAGGCAGCACCAGCTGTAGGGCCCCTGGAGGCACGAAGCCAGTGCCACCATCATCAGCGTCCTTGCCACTCTTGGAATCTCTGAGCTTGCTCTCATTGGCACAATGCAGAGCCTGCACTGATTCCTGAAAATACTGTACCCGCGGGGAAGAAGTTATCTTCATTATTTGAGCTTCATGCCTTGCCTGAAGTAAAGGCCTTCCTGAATGTTATGATTTTTTTGGGGGGAAGAATAAATCAATCAACAGAACAGAAAGGCAAATCCATAAATAATTCACAAATTTGCTCTTTGACAGAGACCCCAAAGTCATTCAATGGAGAAAATGGAATCTGTACACAATGGTGTTCATAGTGCATGAAGATTGGTTGACATCACTGTTTTGGTCAACCTGGGGTGGTTTACAACAGAATCCCTAGAGATAATTAGAACCACCATGTCATGTGACTGCCTCAACTAGGCCTTCTGAGGGTCATGGGTACTAAAAGTCAAGGGAACATTACTGCCCTGTGGACATGGATCTTCTTAAAAGTCTGATCTGGGATACATGTTAGCTGCACACAATTTCCTACTCTGCTCCTGTCCTTGTTGGGTAAAGAAGCCCGGCAGAGGTACCCGCTGAGGCATGACCATCAGCAATGGGTTTGTTTGAAGTCTAGTTGAACTTCAGATGTCTTAAACCAAGGTTCTTCCTGGGCCGTCTATTGCCCTCCAAGGGCCTGCTCAGTGTCCTTGGACTTGTGCCCACCCCACCTGCCTTGGAGGCTCTGGACTCTCCTAGAAGCCCTGAGATATGCATAGTACAGGGTACAACTCCTCCATACAACCCTCTTCCGGGCACCTCTGGCTAGGTTGGCCCATACTCCTCCAGGCTCAGAGCCAGGTGCTGGGCTTTGGGTGGGCTGCCAGAAAGAATAGTGTGTAACCTGATTTGTATGTCAAGCACCAGTGACAGTGCCGACTACAGTCCCCACCACCTCTGTCTTCACCGTGAACACATTTACAGCACCAGTCACCGTAGAAGAGACCATCAGCTTCCTCCCTCCAACCAACTATCACTTCAGTGACAGGTAAGCCAGCTCCCACGCTGCTGTTCTCTGACTCAGTTGGCCCAAACTCCTCCCATGGGGGGCATCTTTGATGTCCCAAACCCCAACTAGAGCTTGGAACTGGTCCTTGAGGATCTTGTGTGAGGGTGAAGAAGGTCTTGCAGGCCTTCTCACTTCTCTCAGCTCCCATGGATACTGCAACCTGGAGCAAAGAGAAGTCTGTAGATTTCATTCATTCATTCATATTTGTGTCCCACTTTTACTGAATTCTACATGGCAAGAGTGTGCTGGGCTCTGGGGATCTAGATGTAGAGTGTGGGGTAGGGGAGTAGGTGGTCAGTGATGTAGAGTTTAGAGTACGTGGTCAATGATGACAGGGTGGCTGGTGTGTGCATGGTGTAGGGCTGTAGGGCTATAGGGATGTCTCTTGTCGCAACTTCTGTGTGCCAAAGGAGGGTTTGGGGGAAGCCCTGTAGTGTTCCTCTAATTACTGTGATGGTAGGAACAATGACACGGGTAGTTATGTCTCTAGAGCTCATGAAGGGCTTTCCTGTTCATTACTTTCTTTCACCCTACCTAAGACTATCCCAAGAAGGGAAACGGGTAGACAGGAATGCCCCCCCTTTTTTAATAGTAGTATGGATCAAACTAAGGGCCTTTGCACTGAGCTACATTCCCTGCCCTATTTATTTATTTATTTATTTATTTATTTATTTATTTATTTATATATTTTTTGGTACAGGGACTAGAACTCACCACCTTGTGCCTGCCAGGCAGGTGCTTAGGCCACTGAGCTAAATCCCCGAACTCACTTGAACTCACTTTGAACTTGAACTCACTTTGTAGCCCAGGCTGGTCTCGAACTCACAATGATCCTCCTGCCTCAGCCTCCTGAGAGCTGGGATTAAAGGTGTGTGCCAGCGTGCCTGGCTTCCCTGCCCTTTTTTTTTTTTTTTAAAACATTTTTGCTTTTTGAGACAGGGTCTCACTATCTCAGGAAGTCACCAAGTTGCCCAGACTGGGTGTGAGCTTGTAGTTCTCCTGCCTTGGCCTCCTAGCGGGTTGAGATTATGGAAATGTACCACCACACCCAGCCAATGTTCCCATTTTACAGGAGAGGAAACTGAGTGTTGGTCATTCTTTGGTGTGTGTGTGTGTTTGCGCTTTGCAGCTTGGATGGAACTATTTAAACTCCAGAGCTTGGTTCATGCTCTTTAGTTTCCTGTCAAAGTAAGTACAGTCAAAAGGATTTCTAGAAGCTGAGAGGTGCCCTTTTATTTCCTTCTTTCACTTTCCTTGACCTCCTTGACTTTGTTTTTAGATCTGCCAAGGTCTTCTATTGCTGGAACCTTGACTCAAATTCCCCATGGCAGATTCTTAATCTTTCCACCACCAGGGACCCCTTCCCTTTCTCCTCTCCCATTTCCCCCTGTTTTTTAAATAAATAGTCGCTAAGGAGTTTCACCATCTTATTAATCTAAACTATATGCAAGCACCAGTTAAGGCCTTTGATTAGCACAGGATGGGTAATTCACTCACTTATTGGAGAAATAGTTACTTAGCATCCACTCACACCTATTGCTGTATTAAGGAACACAGTGGGGATAAACAAAATAACCAAGGCCTTTGCCCTTGAGGTGCTTACAATCTCAAGATAATCAATGTAACCATCAGAGTTGATATAATTAATTAGGAAATTTATTCTTCATACTTCTACCAACTCAGTAATGAATGGAAGTCCTTTTGTTCATTTATTAGAGCTACCAAAATAAAGTATAACAGGATGGGAGTTCAAACGACAGCAATGTACCTTCCCCAAAATTCTGGGGGCCAGGTGTCCAATTCAAGAAATTAGCAAGACTGGTGTCTCCCAAGGTCTCTCTCCTTTTCCTTGTAGACAGCTGCATTAGTCAGTTTCTTTGTCACTGACATGTAATACCTGACACCCAAAAGTTAAAGGAGGAGTGGTTTAATTTAGCTCACGGTTTAAGGGGATTCAGTGCATAGTCAGCTGGCTCCAAGGCTGAACCATCACAGTGAAGTGAAGATGCTTAGTTCATGGTGGCTGGGAGGCAGAGCAGGGGAACAGTACCAGAGAGGAAGGGGTGAGGGACCAGACATACACTACCCAAGACCGCACCTCCGTGACTCACCCAGACACACCCAGAAGTGTGCTTTACTAATTCCCTAGGTGGTTTTCAAGCCAAGCAAGTTGACTCAGTTAAGATTAACCACCACAATGGCCATCTTCCTCTTGGGTCCTCACACGGCTGGCCTCTTTGTGCATGTCTGTGTCCTAATTTTCTCCTATAAGAACACCAGTCAAACCGGATTAGGATTTTCCCCCCATGACCCCACGGAACCTTAACAACATCTTTAAAGGCTCTCACATTCTGAGGCATTAAAGGGAGAATCTGTCCTAAGCCTGTCTTTTACCTTTGGTGGTGGCTGCCAGCAGTCCTTGGCTTACAGTTGCTTCACTCCAGTTCCTTTCTCTGATGTCACTTGACTGCTTCCTGTGTGTCTACATTTCTCTTATGAGGATAGCAGTCATTGGATTAGGAGCCACACTAATCCAATGTGACTTTGTCTTTGATTAATTACATCTCATAGACCCTATTTCTAAATAGGTCATATTCATAGGCTCTGAGTGAACACAAATTTTGGGGACTGTATTTAACACAAGTTTGGGGGCATGATAAAAATATGTTGCTTTTTTAATTTTTGTACCAGGAATCTAACTCAGGGCCTTCCACTTGCCAGGCAGGCCCTGTACCACTGAACTACATCCCCAGCTGGTGAATGTTTAAATAAAAATTCTTATAGTAAAAGACATATTGCCCTAATTTTCCATCGAAATACTCAGAATACTTGCCTTTGCTTCAAACATACTTATATCATCATTCTTACTATAATATGTTTTAAAAAATTTAAACATTCACTGTAGGTTTCGATCGACCCTTGTACAGAAGCAGGGAGGCCTATCAGGAGCTATTGCCGTAAGATTTCTGTTGGGCTTCTAGATGCACTGAAACTACCTTGTGGAATGCTTCTCTCCATCTTTGAGGGCTCCTGAGAGCAAGGGTTTCTGGTTGTAAACCACAGTCCTGCAGGCTGTGAGGTGTGTTTCCCTCCCCTGCTACTGGGTGACTGGATAGGGTTTAGGGTGGAAAGTGAGCCTGGGTACATAGTGGGCCCCCCTTTGTACTGGGAGTTAGCACTGAGCTACATCCCAAGCCCCCCTCCTCCTCTTTATTTTTTAGGTTGATACAGGGTCTTTTTAAGTTGCCCAGGCTGCATTTGAACTTGCGACACTCCTGCCTCTGCCTTCCGCAGTGATAGGATTACAGGTGTGCACCATCATGCCTAGCTATCGGGCCTCCCTCTGTTGTTTGTAGGTACAGCTTCACAAACCCCAACGTCCTCCTCCCGCTCATCTGTGCATTGCTGCTGCTTCTCTTGGTGGCTGCCTCATTCCTGGCTTGGAGGATGATGAAGCAACAGAAGAAAGGTGAGAGGACTTGACCTGGTGGGGCTGGCTCTACATGGGTCAGGTTATGTGGGGCTGATTCCTGACATTGTCCTACAGGAGCTAGGTGACCCAAAGCATTACCCACAGTCTGGAAGGGTCACTGTCCCAAAGGCCAGCAACATCTGGCAGTCTGAGGAATTCGGGGTGGTCTAGAGCTTGTAGGTGAGCCCCATGACGTCCGAGTTGTGGCGTCAGCTGCCTGCCCTGCACACCCTTCCTGTCCTTCTCTTCTCTCTGACCCGCTCTCTTTTGTCTTCTGGTTTGGTGCTCAGGGGCAGAGGTGTCCATGGCAATTTAGATCTATGTGATTGTCAAAGAAGTACTGGGTTGAGATGTGGGAAGGGAGAAAGAGCCACATGCTGCCAACACGGCAACCCCCACAGTAGTGCAGTTGTGAACTTGTGTAATACAGGCATCTACACATGCACATGTCACACATGTTCATGCACACATGATAGTTCCCAGGGTCTGACCGAAAGGTCAGTGTGACCCTTGCTTCTGCTTCTCTGCTGTCCACCAGTCTTGCCCAAGCCAACCTCCTCACTCTGCATGCCCCTTGCATTTCAGGGAAGAGCTCTTTGCTCAGGGATCACGAGGTATGGCCTCATTTATTTTTTTCTTTCCTGTCTGGCTTTACTTCCACTTTCTCACAGAGCTGAACCCCTTTCCTTCTCAGAACACCCAGGACCTGAGCTTTGAGTAAACCTTCCCTCTGCCACAGCCTGGGGAGTCTCCAGTCCGGAAGGAGGGGGGCCTGACTCACATTCATCAGCTTTCCTCCCAAAGTGTTCTCTCCGTGACCTTCGTACATTTAAGTGTTTTCTGTGTGCCTTGGCATCTAGATGTTTGAAACTGAACATTGAAGGGAAGGGGGCTGCTTATTTCTTTTTTTTTCCCTTTGGAGCAGGGAGCATGTAGCCAGGGGTACGGTAAAGGGCAGAAAGAAAAGTAGGAGCTAGCAACCCCCTGAAAACCGCACTGTACTGAGCTGGCTTGCAGGCTCCGTGTGGGGGCAGTGTGGAGCGGAGCTGGCTCTGATTGAAGGCCCACCTGCCAGGCTAGCTACTGTCCTGTCTGAAGATGGCTAGAATTCAGTGGGATAAAGCAGACAGGGCAGAAAAAAGCAAGTGCCGTATGGGGAGGGACAGCAGGCATAACTTTGAGGTGGCCCCTGAAGGATGTATGGGGTAAGCAAAGTGGAGTAGGCAGAACTGGCAGCATTTACAGGCCATGCCCAGGATTTTGCAGAAAGAAACTTAACTCTGGGAGCCAAAGCCTGGCAGGGTCACCTGATCATTTGATTGCAGCTCTATCTTCGGGTCACCTTTTCAGATGGAGCACTGGAAGCTCAGAGAGGTGGAGTGATCAATGCTACATAGTGTGCCATCTAAGCAGTTAGAATTAGAACTGTGTCATTGAGCCTGGAGCCTTGGTCTTCCTTTTGTCCCCCATATTTCTCTTTCCTGTATGTAGGAACCTCTGCAAGTCTAAGGAATGGGCTTTCTAATTCTGAGTTGTTTTTGTCTTCTAGCTGCTGCACTGTCTTCCAAGCAGGTAAGAGTCCCTGAGGTTGGACCAGATAGGCCAGTCAGCTCCTTCTCCTCTTCCTTATTTTCTACTTCCCAGGAATCCAGATGTTTAATGTTTCACATGAGCCATGTGCCAAAGTAGCCATGTACTCACGGCCTCTGCAGGCCTGGGAGGCCGAGGGGCCTGGAAACAGCCGGAGGGGTGGAGGGCTGGGGAAGAGGGGGCGCTGAGAAGTGGGAGGCACACAGGGAGCTGGAGGGAGTCTCAAGGAAGCAGAGAGACTCATGTCTTTCTGTGGAAGATGAGCCTGTGTTTACAGACTGATCAGGTAACTCCCAGCCTGTGTTCCTACCTGCAGCCCGTGGAAGGTGACCTCTGCTATGAAAATATGTCTCTGCATCAGTCTGGACCCTCTCCTGGCTCTTCCTGGCAAAAGGTCTCCACTAAGTCCTCTTCTGCTCAGGCCGGCCAAGAGGAAGTGGAATATGTCACCATGGTGTGTCATTTTTGAGGGCTGCTGTGGGACTGGGGAAGGCAGCTGGGGGGATGGGCTTTCTCATGCCCATGTGTGCACCACTGAGAAGGGTGGGCTTTGGGCAGAGCCTCGGTAACTGCAGCACTCACCTGAGGAGCCCCAAGGCTTTCAGAAGGGTCTGTACCCCAGGTCTCAATGCTGGGGATTCAGTAGTGCATCTGATATAGTCCTTGTGCTGGGCAGGAGACAGCCAGACTGGGCGAGTTGGTGCCAGATTCTATAGGAAGCAGTTGCCCTAGGGCAGGGGTGGGCTCTGTGTGTTGTGGCTGAAGTTGCTTGGGGTTCCTGGCAGAGCAGAGGGAAGAGGGAGTACTTGGGAATGGGCTTCAGAACCCTTGCATGTCCCATCTGTCTCCTCTGAGTGGTTTTTTTTTTCTTCATTCTGATTCATGGCCACAGGCTGCTTCCAGACTCTCTGACGTTAACCATTTCAATTGCAGGGTCGCTTTAGGAGAGAGGAAATTTCTTATGCATCTCTGTGTTTGAACATCTTAAATCAGGAACCAGTTTACAGCAACACCAGCCACACTCCCAGCTGGGGCTGTGAGGAGCCCACAGAATACGCCAGCATCAGAAGGCCTTAGCCTGTATCCGGACTTTCCCTGGGACCTTGCACAAGGCCATGGAGCACATTGCCACTTGTCTGCTTACTGCCTCGGTCCCCCAGCAGGACCAACGGGTGACTGAAGCTCAGCCTGATCAGCCTGTGTGGGCCCCAGCTCTGGCCTGTGCTTGGGAACCAGTCTCAGGGTACTTTGAGGAGCTAGAGTTCTTTCCATATCCCCTCATCACCACCTAGCTGGGAGCGGCCTGAATAATAATGACAGTGATGACAGTAACAGTAATTACCTTGTATTTATTGCTTACCATGTACAGTGGACTGGAGAATAACCCCCAAAGATACCTACATCCTGATCCTCAGAACCGGCAAATGTGCCACACATGGCAAAAGACAAGGAGCACGTAGGATTAAGTTAAGGATTTTGAGAGGCGGAGCTTGTTCTGGATTATCCAAGGGGTCCTGAAATATAACCATAGGGCTCCTTCTAAGAAGGAGGCAAGAAAATCAAAAGGGGAGAAGCCAGTGGGATGCTGGAAGTGGAGGTTGGAGTGATGCAGCCAGGAGCAAAGGAATGCTGCAGCCCCCAGAGGTTGGGGCGGCAAGGACTAGATTGTCCCCTGGAGCCTCCAAGAAGAGCCACCCCAGCCAATGTCTTGGCTTGGGCTCAGTGGAACTGACTTTGTCATTCTGGTCTCCAGAAGTGTAGGAGAATAAATTTATACTGCTTTTAATTAAATCACTAAATTTGTGGCAATTTGTTACAGCAACAATAAGAAACTCCGTGGCAGGCGCTCATCTCTAAATGCTTCACATGGAATAACCCATTTCATTTTACAGGGGAACTTCTATTATTGGCCCATTTTACAGATAAGGACCTGAGGTCTGGAGAGATTCAGTGATGTGCACCAAGTTTAGTGACCAGTGAGAAGATAAATGGAACCCAGGTATTTGACTCTAGGGTCTGGAGTCTGGACCACTACCCTATCCTGTTTGTGTAAGATAATATGTATATGCTCCCACAGCGACTCATGCAGGAACAGTGAATATTTAGATGCTGGACTTTTATTCTAGGGTCCTTGCGGTCTTCTTGAATTCCAGGGTTTCTCTTCGTCTCCATGGTTACCAATCTGGTCCAAGCAATCATTCCATCCTGACTTTTCTCCCACTTTCACCCGCTGCCCCTGAATCCACTATCTCCCCAGCAGCCAGAGTGATATTTTGAATCACAGAGCCGATCACCTCCTGCTGATGAACTTCCAGTGGTTTCTTCCTCAGCCTTCAGGGACCCAGGGAATCTACGGACTGCCACCTGCCCCTTGGGGTCATCTCCATCCACTCTACTTCTCCCTCACTCTGGTCCAGCCACGCCAGCCTTTCCTCTGTCCTTGTAACAAGATGTTATGGTTCACACCTGAAATCTCTCCCAAAGGCCACATGCTAAATGCTTGTTCCCCAGTCTGTGATGCTGTTGGCAGGTAGTGCAACCAGTAGGAAGTGGAGCCTGGGGGAAGGAAGTGAGGTCACTGAGGGAGTGGCTATTGGGACCTTGGCCCCTCCCTTTTTCTTTCTGCTTCCTTGTCATCATGGGGTGAGAAGATTTATTCTCCTTCCTGTGGGCCCAAAGCAATGGCACTAAACAGCCATGGATGGAAATTTCTAAAACCATGCACCAAAATCAACCTTTTCTCTTTATGAATTGATGATCTTAGGTATCTCGTCACAGGGATGGAAAGCTGGCTAACATACAAGATCAGGCCGACTCCTTGCTCAGGACATTGGTACTTGCCATTCCTTTTTTTCTGCCATGTTCTGCCCAAGGTCACACAGTGGGCAAGTGGCTGGGCTGGCTTCTATCCAAGCTCTGCCTCTTTCTGTCACTGCTGTGAGTAGTTAGCTTCTTTTCATCATCACATCTCAGCTCAAATGTCACCTCTCAGAGGGGACTTCCTGACCATCCTGAGAGCAATGGCACATGCTACCCACCTGTCCATCTCATTGTCCTATCTTATTTCCTTTGTAGTCTGTGATCTGTTGTGAAATTACTAATTTATTGGTATGTGGGTTTGTTGTTTCTCTGTTCCCACTAGGTGGTATTGTCTCACTTCCTCCTGTGTCTCCCTTGCCTGGTAGTATCTACCATGTGGCAGATTCCTACATGTTTTTTTGTTGACTCAATGAATAAATAACACAGATAGCTTAGACTTGGGAACATAGCCCAAGCTCCCAGGAGCAGGGGCAGCAGCACCTACCATTTCAGGAAAAGAGGTTGGAATTGATTTTCCTATAGCATGGAAAAGAGAGATCTCTCTCCTCTGCTGAAAATCAGGGAGCCAGTGTGACCCATGATGCTCTCTGATGGGAGACAAAGCTTGTTGCTTTACCTGGGTTAGATTTGGTGGAGGCTGATGGTGAAGTGTCAGAGAAAGCTGTGCTGGCTTTCATAGGAAAGAAGGAAAAACTGGGTCTGAGGACCACAGGCAAATGAACCAGCAGGTCATTGAACCATGGCAAATGAACCAGGGGCCATTGAAGTGTCTATGGGACTTCATCGGGCTGTCCTGGGGTTTGCCCAATGGCTCATAGCTCTGTGTAGCCCAGGGGGACCTGGGACAGATAGCCTTGGTAGATGGCTCCTGTGTCCATTGCTCCAAAGATGATTCCCTCTCATCTTTTTATTTTGTGTAATACTGATTGAACCTAGGGCCTTTCACTGAACTATATCCTCACCCCTTTTTTGTATTTTTAATTTTGCGGAGTTTTGCCAAGTCATCATGTTGCCCAGAAGAGGCTTGAACTTGTGACCTTCCAGCCTCAGCATCCCGCAGAGTGCTAGGATTACAGCCATGCACCACCTGTCCAGCCTGCCTCCCTGACATCTCCCAGCATTTTCTTCCTGGGGGAATTTGTAGACCTCTAGTTTTCTTTTCTTTTCTTTCTTTCTTTTTTTTTTTGAGGCAGGGTTTTGCTATGTAGTTCAGCCAGGTCTTAAACTTACTTTGTAGCTCAAGTTGGCCTCAAATTCACAGCAATCCTCCTGCATCAGCCTCTTGGGTGCTGAGATTATAGGGGTGTGCCTGGCTTGACTCCTAGACTCTCGAACAATCTTGAGCTAGTCATTTAAGTCGGTCAGGTCAAAGAGACTGTTTTTGGCCTAGTCTGTTTGAAGATTTACAGAGCAAGACATGCCTACAGAGAGATCTTTAAATGAAAAAGTTCAAGGGAGAGCAAAATTAGAGTGAGATGAAGTATAAAATTCATAACATATGGCCTTAGGCCCATGCATCACTGTGCTGTTTTAATGATTGTGCACAAAGTGGCTTTATTTCTGAGTCTAAGTAGCTTGCACCAAACAGAGTATATAGATACAGGTTCATCCTTCTGGTGATACATAATCACAAAACACTACTTCCAGCATGTAAATAAGAATTTAGCCCAGTTTAACGTGATTGGCGGAATCTAGATGGTACTCAAGGGCTGAAAATGGAAGTTTCTGGCAGCTGGGTTGAGCAGACAAGGGGTAAATCATCTTAGACTGATGCCACTCTGATTACTTTTAATTGCCTTAAACAAGCTTTCAAAAGCTATCTCTACAAGACAGATACATTGCTGGATATGTTTTAATCCAAAATCCCAACCCGATTTGGATTGGTGGCTGTCTGCAAAGGGCATCTCCCAGTTTTTTTTTTCAAAGTTATAGTTGACTAGTGTATTGGGTGATATACTTTGTACCCCCAAGTCCTCATATACTTTTGATAGGGCTGAGTCTGGTGTTTGTTATTTGTTTGTTGTCTGGCACGGGGATTGGCAATGTGAGTGCTGCACCCACCCGGGGTGGAGCCGACATACAGTGTAAGTGAGGCGGGTCTTCCTCTTGCTCACTTCCACCCTGTCTTGCCAGTGCGCTTGCTGCTTGCCGCCACCATGAATGGCAGCCCCGCCACACCATGCTGCCTTGGAGCCAACTAAGTATGGACTGAAACTCCTGAGAAACTATAAGAAATAAACCTTTCCTTCCCTAATTTTGGGCGTCAGGTATTTTGTCTCAGGAACGAGTAAAAAGTAACTAAGACAATTAGCTTCTGGCACTCATGAACTGGTGCAGTCAATTCCCTAGCAGACAGAGCAGATTTCTAACTGTGACCCTGATGGAAAAGTCCAGCTGGGCTCTTTCTATGCTGGGTAATGATAGCAAGAGTTAGCTTCTGATCTAACCCGATTTGAGCTAGAGTTTGGAGGACGGTGGGGAAGTAGTCAGGGTAGGGAAAGGGAGACAGACACATGCAAGAGAACGAAAAGGAAATGGTTTCATAATGCTTACAGACCTGTGTCTGAGTATTGTCTAGGTCATATCTTGCTGCTCCATAAAGACTTTGCTAACTCAGATTTTGGGTGATTGGCCAGCATCTTTATTGCAAGACAGAGAATTCAGATATGGTTCCTCTAGTCTAAGGGAGGGTAGCATTTACCATCCTGCTGTGTGGTTTTCTGGAAAACACATTCTGTTAAAACAAGCACCAGGATATTGAAGTTCTCCATTCTGATTGAGTGTCTTATTATTTATAGGCCATCTAAAGTTGCTGGGGTTTCCCTCCTTTGGTTTTTGAATTATTAATAAAGATTCTGCTTGATAAAAATTGGAGGATTTGGACTGTTGCCTTTGGAGAACTCTGAGCATATCACTGGCTTCCAGAAGACAGATTTTATTTGTGTGTGTGTCAGTTGAAGGAGTAAAAAAAATACTCCTGGTAAGTACTGGATTGGTATCTTTTACAATACATGATTAAGGTAAATATTGGACTGAAATGTAGCTAAAGGTTATCTTTACTTGACACTTAGCCTTGAAAAGGGGATACTTAGCCTGGGAAGGGCCAGACTACTAGAATCAGTTGATTTCATGTACCCATAGTTTTTTAGATTGGGAGACAGATACAGTATTGGCCTTTTATTTTAGCAAATAAGTGCTTTCTTGCCTCCTTCCTCCCTCCCTCTTTTTTTCCCTCCCTCTTTCCCTCCTCCTCCTTCTTCCTCTCTCTCTTCTTTTTCTTTTTCTTTTTTTAGTAATACCAAAGATTTAACCTGGTGCAGGGGGTTTTGCACTGAGCTACATCCCCAGTGCTTTTTATTTTTTTTTTTCATTTTGAGACAGGCTCTCATAAAGTTGCTAAATTTGCCAGGTTGGGGTTGAGCTTGTGATCCTCCTGCCACAGCCTCCCAGAGTGCTGGGATTACAGGTGTGCATCACTGTGCCTGGCTCCAGGAGGTACTGTCTTATCCAGTGTAACTAGATCAGTTAATTATAAATGGGTTAGTTCATTGAAAACTAGGGAATCATAAAAAAGATACTAGTATATCTTTCCTTCAAATGTTTCCTCCACATGTAGTAATCTGCTGGTTTTGTGATGTTGATCTAAAACTTTTTCTTCTGGACATAATGGAAGATGGGGACACTTGTTTTTTTTTTTTTTTTTTTTTTTTTTTACATAAACAACACACGTTGTATTGTTCTCAAGTTCCAGTTTCTTTGAAATGAAGCAAGACTTCCTAGTAACTTATGAAACAATCTGATCGCAAAAGCTTACTTTATTTTTATATTTTTTCTCCCAGTATTTTACAGTTCTCTCATCCATTCCTAATTTGGCAGCATTTTTAAAAATGATAGGTCTTAAGGTAAAATCTTTTCTTTTTCTTTCTTTTTTTTTGAGACAAGCTTTCACTATGTAGTGCAGGCTGGCCTTGAAATTGCTTATGTGGCCCAGTCTGGTCTCAAACGCATGGTGATCTTCCTGTCTCAGCCTCCTGAGTGCTGGGATCAGCGGTGTGTGCCACCATGCCTGACAAGCAGAATCTTTTCAGAGGAATTAATTCAATTTTTGTAGAAACTGCGGTCACCTTTTTGTTTACATTCTTATTTCATTGAATAATATTCTTTTTGGTTGCATTCTACATTAGTTTATGGGTGGGAGTAAATTATATTGTAGTAATCAACATATATGACTTGGCACGAGCTAATTTGGGCCTAAACTGTAGGCTCTTGCTAACTGTACGCCTTAACGAGTGAGCACAGATGTAAGTGGCTTCCCAGGAAAGAATCTCCCTGTGGGGACTGTGTATTGTGCCACACACACAAAGCTGGAATCTGTCACCAGGAGACTGAAGGTGATGGTTTGATGAGTGGGGGATTAGCACGAGCCCTGAGAATAACAGTGGGCCTGAGAAAGGACCCTTAGTAACATTTTGCTGACCTCTATTTCTTTTCTTTGGTACTGGGGATCGAACTCACGACCTTGCACTTGTCAGGCAGGCATTTGTGCTGCTGAGCTAAATCCCCAGCCCCCTGAGCTCTATTTCTGTTGTGCGTTTGTAGTTCTCTACGTATCAACTGCTTATGGTCCTCACGTGTACACTAAGCCACAAAGGTAGAGAAACCAACTCCAGAGACTTTCTGTCCCTGCTATCTGGCTGTGGCACGTGAAAGCAGAGGTAGCAGAGAGGTAGGTAAAGTGTTTTGTTCTAAGGTACAGGAAGGCAGAAGAGCAGAGGAGAGAGAGTCGGGGTAAAGTGGGGGTGATTCCACCCAGCAATGGCACTGGTGTCTGTAAACCTTGGCTTGCTTTCCTGGGCTTATTATCCATCCTGCAGCCAGTTTTGATGGAGGTGAATCCCCAGAGGATCCTGTTGCTTGGCTCTTCCACCCTAAGGCCCAGTTGCTGGTGACTCATTAAACTCAGACTTGTTGGGCAGCTCTGGATGTAGCACCCTGAGCCTGCTTTGTGAATGAATGAACCTTGCTGGCATCGATGCTGCTTTGGTGTTTGTCCTGGGTTAGGCTGAAATTGTCCCTAGAGCTTCACTAGAATTTTGGGTGGTCTGCAAGAGTAAGGGCTTGGGGGAGCGTCCAGTCCCCTAAGCACCCTGGAGTCTAGAGAGGGCTGTGGCAGTGTGATAATGGGAAAGATCTGGGGCTGGGTTCGGGTCAGAGCCTTAGGTTGGGATTCTGCCTTTGTTACTTTCTGAGTGAATTTGGGCAATCACCAAATGTCTCTCAAGCCTGTTTGCTCCTCTGCCAAATGGGGCTCAGGGGGTCTCCCTCATCCATGGTGGGTGTGTTCCCAGACTCCCAGCGTATACCTGAAACCATGGGGAGCACCAAATCCTATATACATGATTTTTCACATACATACATGCATACATACTTTCAATAAAACAATCAGCACAATAAGAGATTAGTGATAACTCATAATGATATAGAACAATTATTATATTATAGTTTAATAAAAATTGTGTGAAGGCAGCCTCTGTCTCTCAAAATGTCTTATTTCCTCATTGTACTACAGTAATATTTTCAGACCAAATTGGCTACAGATAAATTGAAACCACGGATAAGAGGGGAGCAAAGGTGTTACAGATTCCATAGGGCTATGATTTCAAAGCAACTTTCTGCCGCACTGGTCCCTCTCAAAGTGTGTCCCAGCTGACCACTGGAAGCCCACCGAGGAGAGGGCTCTCAGGTGCTCCCTCACACAGGCCCGAGACAGGCTCTTTTTAAAAATAAAAAACAAAGTGCTTTGGAGACATGGTCTCACTACCTAGGCTGGCTTTAAATTCACTATGTAGCCCTAGCTGGCCTTGAACTTGTGATCCTCCTGCCTCAGTCTCCTTTTGTTAAAAAGACAAAGTGTAGCATTTAGTAAATACGCATGGTACATACATGAACAAATTTTTTTTGTTGCTATTCTATTCTCTTTACCTTTTATTTAAGTTTTTAAAATTTCAGAATTAACAATGAACTTTCACATATATGTTTAATGGAATACAGTGTAATCATTCAAAGAAGGAAGAAAATGTTTGTGACAATTGTGATGGATCTATGTATTATGAAATAGTGGCATCATGGGTAACTTTTCTCTTTCTTTTGTATCTTACAAATGTTGTAATTAAATATATATTAACATTCGTGGCACCCGTTATTCAGCTCATTTCTGTGCTGAAATCATAAGCATAGCCGGTTTACTCCTGTTTTAACCCTGAGTCACAGTCATTCACCCTGTGGACCTGCCCAAGGCTGAAGTCCTACTGTCCACCTTTTGTGATCTATCCTCCATGCTATGCTTCCTGTTGCCTATGCCCCTTGAAAATGAGGTTGAGTGATGCCAGCTGTTCCTGGCCTGCAAACATCACTGTTGACCCAGCTAGTCCTTTGGGAAGCCAGCTGACCCTTCTTGTGCCATTTGGCTTAAGTCATTGATGATCCCTCCCTGATTACTCATGACACATCTGAAACCGGGTGTGGTGTGAGGCCAACAGGGGCAGATCTGCTCCAGGGAACACACAAAGCCAGGTTCAGCTCCTTTAAGTGCTTTTAGCTGACAGCAGGATGGGCTACATCATTCATGGGACCAAGTACAAAAATAAGAAGATGGGGGTCCTTGCAAAAAAAAAAAAAAAAAAAAAAAAGAAGTTACCAAGACCTTCAAGTTAGTGACGGCAGAGCGTGAAGCCATGTATGGGCCCTTCTGAGTGTGGGTCCTGTGCACCTGCACAGCTTACTCAGCCCTGAAGCCAGGATTCTACTCCAACTCTCATCTGCTTCTTGTAGCCTTGGATTGCTTACACCTTAACCCTCAAATGGAAAAATCCAGGAACCTCTGTGCTAGCTGATGTGGTCCCTAAGACAGAAAGAAGGGCTTCCTGGCTTTGTGGCCTGAGCTCCAGTTCCTGGGTTCTCATTCTCTTCCCCAAATCAGCTTCTTCTCCCACAGCTGGATTATCTGTTCTCCTACTTTTAGCTAAAGCATGAAATCAGGCTTCACAGACCCAGTGATCCAATTGCCTTTCAGGGTGACATCAATGCATTTTTACATTCAATAATTGATAAGCTTAGTCTAGTTCTTTAGTCTTAGATGATAACAATTGTGGGACACAAATAGCCCAGTTTACGCTGGACAGTGACAGTTTTAATTCATTCCTTTCTTTCTTTCTTTCTTTTTTTTTTGTGTGGTACCAGGGATCAAACTCACAACCTCACACCTGCTCAATGGAGGCAAACTCTCAGCCCTATTTTTTTCAGGCAGGGTTGCACTACGTAGTTCAGTTAATTCATTTCTTTTTCAATCATTGCTCACTAAAGATTTAAAAGCATTGAGATGCAGCCTTACCCAGGTTATCACAGGAGCATCTTGCTTTGGCATGACTAGCCTACATCTACCACCACCCATTTTCCTTTTGAATCCACTGTCTTCCACTCTTGAGTTACAGGGCTGGGGTGTGACTGGTCCCACCTTTGGGGGTGGTATATGTCTCAAGTTTAAGCTATTCTTCTTTGTCTATTCACCAGCTACAGTAACTGGCTCAGGGATGGGCATGTGATGATTTCAGTCTCTGCAGTGATTGGTCCAGGGATAAACATGCAAATATTTTAGTATTTATAGTGATTGATTTGGAGAGGGACATGGGACTATTTCAATCTCTAATGAGCATTAGTTTGAGGGCTTAATTGAAACTAGATGCTCTGAGATTGTGCACCTGAAGCTACTGGTAATAATGTGACCCCATGAGGATCCACCTACCTGTGAATCAAACAAGTTGAAGGGAAGAATATTGAATGTGACTGACATCACTGTTTGAGTCCATGGATACAACTAAGTTGGACTTTAGCAGCACCTCCAAGTTTCTCAAATATATGATACAATGGTCTCTCTCTCTTTCTCCCTCTTTCCCTTCTACTTATCCTGAAATGGATTTCATCACTGGCATCTAAAAGGGTCACAGCCACAAGAGCGCTCTTTTATAATCAATAACAATGCATGTGCTGTGTATGCTCAGTGTGTGGAAATAAAATGAGATAGGTTATGTGCTAAGTGTTCTGCAAATGATAAAGGGCTATTTGGAACAACCAAGGACATGGAGTTGGTTAACGGCAGAGGCAGGACAAAAGCCTGGCTCTAATGACATCACGAGAGTAACTCTCTTGGCTGCTGAGTTGCCTCTTCTCTAAGGAAATCAGTGAGCTGGGCAGGGAGGAGTCAGGGAAGGTGGCCATCAGGCCAGGTGATGGACTAGACAGGGCGTAGTCAGGGCAAGGAGTGGGCAGGGCAGGGAGTGGTGAGGGCAGCTAATGAACAGGGCAGGTGGTGGTCAGAAAAGCTGATGGACAGGACAGGGGACAGACAGAGTTGGGGTGATCAGTGACTGCTGTATGCCTTTTTCATGTGCTGTTGGTGCTGTAAGATGAAGTTTGGTGGGGCCTTGGTTCAGAGTGTGGAGGAGTGAGTGGAATGGTTGATACACTGTCAACCTGAGAAGCCTAGAATCTTAACTAAGTGACACAACAGTTTTATATCCTAGAATGTAGAAAACATACCTTAAGGCAGCTGTTTGTGATCTAGGATGATGTTATGACAGTTGATTCATTGTGTCAACTTGAGAAGTTTAGAAACTTAACTAAGTGACTCAGCAGAAGGCCATGGTCCTCGCTTTGTAAACATCCTCATCCTGTGCAAGAGGAGGGCATAGAGGGTTTGAGTGCTACACCCATCCCAGAGCAGGTAGCCTTCTTATAATATATGGGGGGAAAAGAGACTTGTTCTCCCCCTTCTTTGCTTTTGTTGCTTTTTCTGTCTTCTGCCACCATGAGCTGTTGCCCCTCTGCCATGCCAACTTGCTTTAGAACCAGCTAAAACATCCATAAACTGGGCTGAAACATCCACAAACTGTAAGATAAATAAACTTTTCCTCCCTTAATTTTGGGTGTCTGGTATTTTGTCTTAGCAACAAGAAAAGTAACTAAGACAGTGAGGGTTCTGGGCATGATTACAGAATTCACCTGTCTTCTGCCTATGTTTTTCTGAAAGTTTTCTTCACTAGATGTGGTAGCACAAGTCTATAATCTTAGCACTCTGGGAGACTGAGGGAGGTGGATTGCAAGTTTGAGCCTAATTTGGAATTGCAAACTCTAGCCTAGCCTCATTTAAGCAATTTAACAAGACTGTATTTAAAAAAAAAAGTGCTGGGAGGTGGTGTATTCCTGTAATCTCAGCACTTGAGAGGCTGAGGCAGGAGTATTGCTGGGAGTTTGAGGCCAGCCTGGGCTACAAAGTGAGTTTAAGGCCAGAATAGTGAAACTCTGTCTCAAAAAGATAAAACAAAACAAAACAAAACAACAAAAAATTCTGAGAATGAGCTCAGTGTGAAGGTTCTGAGTTCAATATTCATTATGGGGGAGGGAGAAGAAAGAAAGAAAGGAAGAAAGAAAAAAGAAAGAAAGAAAAGTTCTTTTTGTGGACCAAGGCATCAGGGCTCTGGTGTTTCTAAGTTTGGATGTCTAAGGTTGAATGTTTTTCAGGTCAGATCTTTGGAGATTGTAGAGAGAGGCACAAGCTTTGTTCCTACGTGTTGGACTCTGCCAAGCTTGGGTCATGGATCCTTGCTCCAGGCACTTCTTGCAAAAAAGATTGAGGAAGTCTTTCCTTTCTTGCATGTGGGAATCAGGGGATCCTTGACCTGGGGACCCAGAGTCATTCTGACCTTCAGAGGTGGGGGACCTTCCTGGACCTGTGGGTTTTATGCACTCTCAAATTAGTTGACTCAGCCAAGACCCAACACTTAGCAGCTCCAGAAAGCTGTGAGCATTTGAGATTCTCCCCAAGAGCCAGCTTCCCACCATGTGACACTAGAGGTCCTTGACCTTTAGTCTTCATGAAGTCAGATCTGGTCTGAATCATTTCTTTCTGAGCAATTCCTCTGATCTGCCAGCCTCCCACACTCAGTTTCTTGAGGGTAGGAGAAGGGTCTTGGTCCTGTAGATGTTTGCTGAATCTCCTCTCAGCCACAAACATCATGTTTCAGAAGGGGCACGTTGAGTGCAGTTAGTGGTGGGATAGCAGGAAATGGTCTCCATCACTATGTTTTTCTTTCATGCTTTCCCTCCCTGAAACCTGAATCCCTGACACTGGCCCTGAGAGATGAAGATTGAAATGTGAGATGACAACTTTGGGTGTGACTGAAGGCAGTTTCCGAGGAGGAAGCATCCCTTCCTTCCCTTTCATCCCTCTGCATAACCAGGTCAAGTCCAGGACATTCTTAAGCTCAAAGGCAATTCACTCCTTGGAGGAGTGCAGGAAATATAGATGTGGAAAAAATGGAATGCCTCCCTAATCCAAGTCATTTTTAAACACAGCTCAGGAAGGAAGAGACCAGGTGGGGAGCACTCAGGGGTCAAAGGGACAAAAGGGACTGTAGATCGAGTCTGTCCTTATAGTGTAGCCAGCTACGAAAGCACATAAGCCTGATGGCATTACACAAGGAATCCTGCAGCCTCCTTTACCCTGGATTTCAGGCTTAGCAAACAATCCCTTGATTATAATGTGGCTTGACATCTAGGGCAGTACAAGAGTCTTGTGAGTTTGATTAACACAAACCTGCCCAGAGAGATGGAGCCACTCTTAGGGGAGTGAGCAAAACTAACCCTACAGAACTAACCCTACAGGCCACACATTAGACTGTTAGGTGTGCTCTAAAGTAATGACGATCTGTGACCCACTTCACGAAGCCCCTTTCCTCTCCTGACTCTATCTCTCTTCTTCTCTATCTTGCTCAGATTTGACGCTAGACAATTAAAAAAAAAGTCCTTGTGCTTCATTTTGCTCCTCTGTAAAATGCAATTAAAATAGGATTGTTGTAGGATTCAACACTTTAATAGGTGAAAGTACTCAGAGCAGTTCCCAGCATGCAAGTGCCATCTAGGGTTTGCTGTAATTATTTGGATTTCCATCATATCAGCTGTGGCCTTTGGTGAGTAACTATTTTTTCCATCTGGTCTCCATTTGCCATCTATAATGTGGTATTAATAATATAGGATCTAATGGAAAAAACATGTGGTAAGTATGAAGCGTCATAGCATTTATGAAAAACTTTTTTTGTAAGCTGGAAAATGCTGTAAAAATGAACCATATGTGGACATGATTTTAATACCACTAAGTTCATAAGTTAACAAAATCAGAGAAGAGGACCCAGAGAAGGTGGCAGAATCCGAGTACCAAGGAGACAGAGAAGAAGTATTCCTGAGGGGCTAAGTCTCATCAGGGTTGAGACTGTTCCAGAAGGTTTATTCCCTTGCAAGGGTCACATGGTCTCTCAGTGGGAGCTTGGGGGACAGGGTAGAAGAGACAAGGCAACCAGCTCCTGACAGTCTCCTGGGAGTATTGCTATGATCATGACAGAACTGCTTTTTAATAAACAGCGTTGCTAGGGAGTGACAGGATGCAAAATTCAAACAGAGCGGGGAGAAAGAAGGGAAGAAGAAACGTTTGAGGTTTCTTTGCTTTTAAAAGACTCACAAAAAGAAGATGAGGAGAGACAGAGAACATGAATACATGATAACTGGCCTTGCCTACAGCTTATGAGAAGAGGTTTTGTGTGTGTGTGTGTGTGTGTGTGTGTGTACGTGTGTGTGTATGTTTATGTGTGTGCACATGCATATTTGTGCATGATGATCAGGGTTGCAGGACTAGGAAAGCCAAGAGAAAATATGAGCTCAAAAGCACCCAGGTTCAAGGCACCTAAAACATGCCAGCGGCATTTTCAGAAGCCTAGATTATTAAATAACATCCTCCTGTGATGGGTAGAAACTGTCTGCTAACAATCAGACATACAAGTAAGAAAGGAGGGAGCAGTCTTTGGCATTAAGGTCAGGGAAATAGGAACTATTGGTTAGGGGAATTCTTAGCCCTGCTTGTCTCAGAACAGTTAACCTTATTTTGACTGCACCCCTTAGTACCTCACTGCCTTCAGGAACAGGCTGCATTGTGAGCAGGCTCTGATTATTGCAACCACTTGGGGGTTAAAGTTTCCAGATCTGCAGTTTGCTGCTGGCTCGAAGTTCTCTCACTTGATCCAGAAAACTTCCTCTGCTTGGCAAATGGGAGAATGCTCCAGGGTGAGGGAGCTATAACCCCCCCATACTTGCAAGTTAGCAAAAGAGTTGTGATTTCCATTTTCACCTGCATCCCTAGGGATTGTTTTTCTTGCCTGAGAAGGGGAGGAAGGAAGCAGAGAGCATGTTGAGATATGTTTAGAGTCACCTCAAGTGTCCATTTCCACACTTCCCAGCCTGAGTCTTGCTTCTGGCTATTTATTCCCACAGAGCTGAGTTTCCTGCCCTTACAATGGAGGAAGTCCAAACTTCTCCCCAGAACACCTTACAGGGGGAAATGTCAGCTTCCAACTTAGCAAGTCTCAGACATTTTCTCACAAAATACCTCAAGGACTCCAAATTAAAGGACAGAATGCTCAGAGGAGAAAAGCCTGGGGATTTTGGAAAGTGTCTGAGATGCTGGGCTGAGTTACCACCATTTCCTGTTAAAGTTATCCCAGGGAACCAGCCAGTTCCTCTTCCCGAGGCAGCTGGAAACTGGGCAAGGCTGGCCACTTAGTCCGAGGAGTCCCAGATGGCCCCAGCCTGACAGTGATGTAATATATACCTCATTTATTTATCCATAACCTTCAGAGCAAGTGAGAGAGGAAAACAAGAAAATGGAAACATTACAGGGAGCAGCTAGTTTTCCTTGGCTTTCTGGTTTTTTTCCTGAGCTGAGGACGGAAATAATCTGCATAACTGCAGGCCATAACTGCAGCTTTGAGTGTAAAAACTCTTCTACTACAGGGCACATATTTGCCCATGGGTTTGGATTTTTGGACTGTAGCATTGTAGTCCATTAATATCATGTACTCAGGCAAAAACATCCCTGAAAGATCCAGAAGGGTAGAGGAAAACAGAATGGTGGGTATGACCTTTTGCTGGTTTATTTGTCCTTACCTCATAAACTTCCTTTAGAGGGAAGAACAATGGTGTTGTATCCAGACCATTTTGTAGGGTCAGTGTGTGACAGCCCCATGGGGGTGGAGTAGGGAGGCTGCTGATGTGTGGAATTCTGTCTCTCTTAAATTGAACTTTAATCAGAGGCCATAAGCATGAAAGAACAATTCAAACTGAGACCATGGGTACGACCTCTTATTCTTGGGTCATCCCACTCCACCTTCCCTTTCTTAGGGTATTTCGGAGACTATCTGCAGAGTATTATAGCAATTTGTGTGTGTGCCTTACAAGCCACAATCTTGCTAAAGGAAGAAACAATTTTGTGTCTGTTCTCTATAATGTCCAGCATAATTGCTTATGATTTGGAAATGCGCAATTGACATTCACTGAATGAATAGATGAGGCAGGTGGAACATGGAGAGATGCAGTGATCCCAAGGTGAATGGCAGAAGAAGCAAGTGAAGGGACAAGTACAAGACAGGGGGAGGGAATATGGGAAAGACTCCTTGCTTGCTTTGCCTTTCACCTACTGGGAGTGTTGCAGCAGACTCACAAGAAATGGAAACACTTGAAAAGACAGAGATCTTTCACCTCTACTTGTTACTAATTCCCTTTTTTTAACAAGGTCCAAGTTGGATCAATGGAGGGACAACCCATGTCTTTCTGAACCCTAGTCTGTGTGAGATGCTGCAGAGAAAACTGACTCTTTTCCTCTTGGAACAAGCTTGATGTGTGGATATTCACCAGAACACTTAGGAAGGAAGCACTTGAACAGAAGTCCCTGTATTCTGACTCACTGCATCCAGGGCAAAATCTTGCTCTTTGTATTCATTTCCCCAGAGCTCAAAGTCAGACCTGGCATAGCAAGGACCCAACCATGGGATGTTCCGGATCTTCAAACTGGCATCAGTGCCCTGGATGATGCCTGAGACTGCACTGGTAGCAAGGCAGGACAGAAAGTTTTCTGAGGCCGAAGGGCAGTACAACTGCTTACAAGTTTTAAATTATTTAGTTGCATCAAATATTCAGATTTTTGAGAATAACAGCTACTCTATTTAAAAGCTTCAAGCATGTAATGGATGAACTCAGTGTTTCCTTGTAGCTTTCAGGATTCCATCCAAGAATCTCCTCAGAGTTGTTCAGGCTCCTCTGGGTCAGATTTCAACCCTTTGGATGAGCTAAACTACAAGTGCCATCCCATGCCAGTGATATTTGACATATACTCTTCATGTCAGTGGATTTCAATGGGAGGTTTCATTGTGCACCATACCTTACCTCCCTGATAAAGGAGACAGTCAACTTGGATGTCAGGGTTGGGATGTTTACATAGAAGCCATGCTTTTTGTATAGGTGGACTGGAGATCTAATTTCAGTAGAATTTTGCCTGTGAAATATGTGTGCTTTTGAGGTTTCTCTGTGTCAAATTGCTGCTTTTCTCATAGAATTTTATCATTTTAAATGAGACCGAAGGTAGCACCTGCTGAACTTGCCTCTGAGCCCAAGATGAAAGCCGTAACGACAATCCTTTATTAAATGCTTCCTATTTCACAGATACTATATGTGTGATTAACATTATATTATCTAATATCTTCACTTAAAGAGCAATGAGCCAGGTGTTGCTCTTCCTGTTTTATGTCTTGAGGAAAGCACAGCTCACAGATGTTGTTCAAAGTCACATTGAGGAGTAAATGATTCAAAGCCTGAGGTTTCTTTTCATCACCTTACAATGTTTCTTTTCTGACAATATTTTAGGGTTATCCTCCATAAAATCTAACTGCCCTATCCAAACCTTAGAGGGTGTTTCTTCCTCTGTGAAGGAGAGGGAGGAGGAAAAAGAGAGGAGAGCAGAGAGGTTCCTGAGAAACTGTGCAGGTTCTGTGTTTTCATCTCAGCAATGGCTGCACTGTGTTCACATGTCCAGTGCGTGATAATCCACCAGGGTATGCATAAGAGTCCATTACTTTTGTGTTGGTTATAGTTCAATTAAAGTTTTTTTTTTTAAATCCTTCTTTTTCGCAATGGATAGGAATCTTCCCTGTCATGGCCAATATGTTGTATGGAATCAATAGAAATTCCTTTGACTCTACTGTATATCAAACTAAAAATTAATACAAATATATTGATACCCTGTCTCTTGCAAAAATACTTTAAGTGAATCTTAATAAAAAGTCGTGCACAATTATAGAATAATACTAGGAGGGGGTCATTAGCATTACATAATAAGAAGTTTCCTTGTGCATATGGGTCACTCTGCTAAGCACCACAGAAGGTTTAAATCTAGCCCCTCATCTCAAAATGCTCATTACAAACCTGAAGAGACCAAACATTTATTCACTTATTGTTGTAAGTGGACACTTGTCTTCAGATATATCAGAACTTGTTGAAACAAGTTTCTCTCTCTCTCTCTCAATCAATAAACCCAAAGAAAGTAAGTTTTCATGGACTTCATCTTATACTTAATGTGTCAATAATCAAAGTAGGAAAGACCACATCTGATCAATAATTTGAAAAATCTGAACTTCCTATCCCAAAGCTTTCAAAATAAAGATTTTAATCTTTATAAGATGTTTCAAAGTTAGAGATACCTAGCCACCAGGAAGCTTTTTGTAATTGATTTGTAATTTGTTCCTTTGCTTGCCTGTGCTGTTTTGAAGGCTAGATTCTCAGCCACAAACAACACAGATCTTATTCTAGTTTGAACTGTGATGAGGAAGTTGCTACACATTTTTCTGCTTGTTTATATCCTAGGAATTCAGAGATACAGAGGGAAAAGATGTAAACAATTCAAGCCGATAGACTTGCTTTCTTCAATGTAGCTGATTTTCTTTCATTTGTGCCAGAAATAGCCAGCCTGGCACAGAATGATGCTTCTAAAATGTTATTGTGCATATTTATTTCCCAGAAATCTGTAAAAATGCAGGTTCAGTGGGTATGGGTTCAGGGTGGGGCCTGAGAATCTACTTTCTAAAAAGTCAACAGTTCATGAAGAACTTTTTGATGAGAAGGTTAGAAAAGATAAACAGAAAAGGAAACTAGACTTGGAATTGCAGTTCATAGTTTTAGTGCCAGCTTTGCATTTACTAGCTTGTTTTCTTGGAGTTTAACTCTGCAAACGTAAATTTTGTAGTAGAGGGAGGTAGTGGATCAAGTTATTCCAAAACTTTCCTTAATAGACTTTTCAGAGCAATATTTCTATTAAAATCTTCAATCATAGGTCCATGTACAACCTTGCTGGGGACTAATAGACAAACTGATGCAAAGCTAGCAAAGTGCAGAATGTAAGGACTGGGGCATGAGGGTACAGTCATGTCAGGAGAAATAATAATTTCCCATGGCAAATATAAGTCCATGATTTCAAAGTGGTACATGTTGGATTAAAATGTGTTACCTAGAAAGACGCTGCTATTTTTCCCCCAACAATCACCTCTGGAGGAGACCCACGTGGCTGTAAAACAGTTGCATAAAAAACTTGAATGAGGGGAGCAACAGATGTGTTGCGGCTTTGAAACAGGAAGCACATTCAGAGAGCCATGAATGACTCATGGCTAGGGGGCAGCTTTCTGGAGCTAGGAGAAAGTATGGTCTGAATACAACAATTTGTCTCTGTTGCAGATCATTCCAGTCCGGTTGGCCAGGGAGGAATGCGAATCTTTGACCACTGCTGCCAGACCTAACGGGGCCAGAACTTGTGAGTCACGGATGGGAGGACACCCATAGTCTCCTACAAGGGTTAGGGGGAGCCGAGGTACTTGAGTGTGCAGAGGAGGTCAAACTGACAAGGGGCAGGAGGCGATGAGCAAGGAAAGGACACGAGGGGTTTAACTGAATGAACGCGGCGCAGGAGAAGCTGAGCCTACGGTGGCGGCCCCTCCCCCAGCGCTGGCACATCTCTCTTTTTGAACAGTAAACAGGATCGAACGGAAAGAATGCCTCAGGCTCAGACACGCGAGCTAGTTTCTCTTTAAGTCCCACAGCAAAGTCAGGGAGTAAAGAGAGGTGGTGACACTGTCTTCTCCCAGCGTTGGGATGGGAGCCGAGAGATTTTTACCTTATGCAGGACGTGCTCGTTGAAGTCGGAGCCGGGTCCCCTCTGGTAGGAGTCGAGTCTCTGCAGGTCCATGCCCAGCTGGGAGTCCACTGCTCCCTATTCTCCTCGGGCTCTGCGTCAGAGCTCCCAGAAGCTGGGTCCGGGCCCCGCTGGGTGCGTCAGGCGCGGGTCTGAGCCTCGCGGGCCCGGCCGCATCCGTGTTCAGCACCGGACAGCTCCCGCGGCGGCGGAGGCGCGGCGATTCAGCACCGGAACAGCGATGCCGCCGCGGTTCTCCTGGGACCACAGTTCTGAGAATTCGTCCTCTCTGACGCTCCTGTCTTGTGACTCCAGGAAGCTGGGAGAGACGCAAGATTTGAGCCTAGCTGGTGGTCTGTGTGTATCTTCTTCAGCTCCCAGTCTCAGCAGGCTCAGCGACAAGGCTGCGTTCCCAGGACACTGCGGTCCCGGGAGCTTGCGGTTCCTGAGTCCCTGAGCCAGCGTCCCCGTCACCACGCAGCTTGCTCTCTCCTCCCGCGTCGGCAGAGGCGAAGTCCTGTGGTGAGGGAGTCGCTTCTCTTCTGGTCCCTGGACAGTTCTCTCCAGCATACAGCTTGAGCACAGGATTCGGAATTCAGACCTGGACTCTGAAAATTATTAGTTGGGTAACCTTGGGCCAGTTACTTAATCTCTTTTTTCAAGGGCTCACCAAAAGGAAATAATAATAGTATCTACATCACAGTGTTGTTCTGATGATTTAATGAGCCAATTCAAGTAAAAAGCCTACAGCTGAGCCAACCATGTACTAAGCACTGAAGAAACGTGAGCTGTTATGCTGTCTTGGCAAGGGGCTGGTGCTCTGGCCACCTCTCCTAAACGGCCTGCCGCCAGGACAGTCAATTGTCAGGGTTCCATCATCACTTGGAAATGGGAGGCTGGAACTCTGGTCTCAGAGTTATCCTCATACAGTGACTCTGGCGTCCAGCACGTGGTTGGTTACCTTACTGGGACAAGTCCTGTTACCACTACCCTTATAGTTAATACCGACATGGAGGGAAAGAGCCAGACTTAGGCTTAAAAGGTGCATTTTACTTCTGGGTTTCAGTTATCTTTTGACTTAGCCTTAGTCAAGTCATTTATGTTCTCTCGGCTTGCCTATATTTCCTTACCTATAAAGTATGTAGAACAACTTATACTCCACTAATTTTTTTGGCAAAGTAAAAATGATTAAGATATGATATGTATATGTACCAAATTTCCAAGATGAAGGTAATTACTATGCACTGCAAACGTATACTAAGAAAAACAAAAATGATCAACAGATCAAAATAAGAATCTAGGAATAGAAAAAAAACATGACTCTGGTTATTGTATGAAAATAAAGATTCAGAAATAAATGTGTGCATATTATCTGATTTATAAAATCTTTCTTATAATGAACATTAATCCTTTACTCCATAAATAATGCATTTTTCTATGGATTGTTTTTGGAGATATGGTTTTGCTATGTAATTTAGGCTGGCCTTGAATTGGCAGTGATCCCCCTGTGTCAACCTTCTGAGTTCTGGAGTTACAGGTGTGTGCCACCACACCCAGAGTTTCTAGGGAGTTTTAAATGATTCACTTTGTTTATGTTTCCATTATACTGTCTTAAAGTTTTCAGTGTTTAAGTTTGAGCTGAGCATGAGAAGACAATTACCAGACAGAAGAGGTCAGAAGGTGTGTTGCTGAACAAACAGTGAAAGGAAAGGAAATTGATATTCTTTCCAGAATGTGTCCATTAAAACGTGACAGGATGGTAAATCAACTTTCTCCAAAAGAGGGCTATTTGTGTTCAAATAATGAATATTGTTAACTTAGAGTTGCTTACTTTGTATTTCTTTTAAATTTGTTCAGGTGTGTATTGTGCTCTATCTTGGTGAATGGCCCATCACTGTTTGCTGCTTGAGAAGATTGTGTATTCTGTTGTTGAATATAATATTGTATAAATGCTCATCAGATTCATAGTGATTTTCAAGCAAACTGTTTCTTTGTGGATTTTTTTTCTGCCTGGTTATCTATCAGTTATTGACAGAGGATTTGGAGTTCTCCAGCTATAATTGTGGACTTGCCTTTTTCTCTCTTTGATTCCAGTTTTTACCTTATGTACTTTGACATTACATTTTTAGGTGAATACATGTTTCTTGGGGAACTGACTCCTTTACCATTATGTAATTGCCTTTTTTTATTCTTTTTTTTTTTTTTCTGGCACTGGGGATCGAACTCACAGCCTCGCACCTACCAGACAGGTGCTTAAGCTGCTGAGCCAAACTCCCAGCCCTAATTTTTTTTTGAGGCAGGGTTGCATTATGTAGCTCAGGCTGGCCTTGCACTCACGTTGTAGCCCAAGCCGGCCTTGAACTCACAACGCTCCTCCTACCTCAGCCTCCCGAGTGCTGGGATTAAAGGCATGCGCCACCACACCTGGCTCCTTTTTTTATTCTTACACATTTCTGTGTTTTGAGTCTTACTTGTCTGAAATTAATGTAGCTACCTCAACTTTCTTTTGATCAATGTTAGTATATAACAGTGATGGTAAACCTTCTAGAACTTTCAATGATAGCAAACAACCCACTGTGGCACATGTGTCATAGGTTTGCCACCACTGGAATAAAACTTCCTCTGTCTTTATTTTTAAGCTTTGGAGTCTTTTGTACTTAAAGCAAGTTGTAGGTAGCATATAACTGAATCTTCTAGAAAATTTCCAGAAAGTTTATGTCCTTAATTGCTATATTAATATTATTTTGATTAATATCAACCATGTTGTAACTGTTTTGTATCTATTACCAAGTGTATCTGCTTCTCCATTCTTTGAGTAACATGAAATTTCCATTTTATCTCATCTCAGACTATCGGTAAAAATCATTAAAAATTTTGTTTTGTTTCGGTTTTCAAGACAGGGCTTCACTATGTACTTCAGGCTGGTGTCAAACTTGCAGTGATCCTCCTGCCTCAGTTGCCCAAGTGCTGGAGTTACAGGTGTGCGCCACCATGCACAACTCCATTATCCAGCAGTGTTGGGTTATATGGGTTCATTTGACAGCTTCCTTCATACATTTATATCTTATAATCCACATTTACATATTGATAATAGTTTATGACCTTTCTGAGAAATTAGTCTCTGTTAGTATTGGTCTAATATATGAAATTCTCAATGGTACTCCTTTATACTTTAACACAGAAGTTCTCAACCCTTTGGGAATTATAAATCTGTAGTGGGCTCTGTTTCCATACATGTCTTG
>RJWM01010613.1:0-62890 GCA_004363535.1 Dasyprocta punctata
GTCTTGTCTTCCTTTCTCTCTCCCCAGCCTTGCCCTCCCCCATCTCCATGCCCTCTCCTCGAGACCCCCGTTTCTTTTAGGACCTGCAGGCGGGATCAACAAATATAGAATGCAGCAAAGCTGTTAATATATGGAAAAGAAAGGGAAGATATGAGTGGATGGTTCTATTTTGTACTCTATCTGGTGATGAGCATGTGTATTTTAATTATGGTACTATAATTTTAATACTGCAGGTACATTGTTTTGTGTAATATATGATCTTTGACCAAGTAAGTTTGCCATCAGCCCTTATATTTTCCAGATTTCAGACACATTCTCTATGAACATTGTCCTGCTTTCCAAACTTCAAATGGCATTAGAATCACAGAATTGTAACATCCTTTAGACTTCTCTCAAAAGTTGTTAAGTCAGTGGTACTTCGGTGAGACCAATGAATCTGAAGTGTGCTCAGGAGACTTCTAAAAATCCTTCCAGAAACTCTATAGACATCTGTGGAGGAAGCCTGCTGTAGAACAGACTTTGAGAGCTAGGAGGGCAGTTGCCCTCTTTGTGGTACTGAAGTCTTTTCAGGCTTCCTACTATGTCCTATCATCCAGTGATGGATTTTCTTGGTGCTTTTCCAATTCTCCTGTGAGCATACCATCGTTTTCACTCCCACATATGCAGATATGACTCTAACTTAGGGGTGGCATTTTCTGCTTTTCCAAAATGGATCACCATTAATCCAGACAGCTTCCCTATTCTCTTGGGTGTTTTCTCTTAAACCTAACACCTTTCAAAAGTCTATCTCCACAGAAATGGGTCTACTCATAATGAAAAAAGTTTTACACAGTATTCATAATTGTCACTTAGATTCATTCAAGAAATGGATTAAATTGGTGATGATTACCCCCAAAATTTTATCCAGATTATTATTTTACTCAAAGTTTTCTTCATATCCTTGTTCCTCAGACTGTTGACAAAGGAGTTCATCATTTGATGTACAACTGGATACATCATTGAAGCCACTGTGGACTTTCAGGATGAGTCAGAAACAGCAGAATTAATATACACACCAAAACCTGCACCATATAATAATAATACAACTAAGAGATGAGACTCACAGGTAGAAAAAGCTTCATACTTTCTGACAGATGATGGCATTCTCAAAAGAGAACAGATAATCTGAGAATAAGAATAAAATGATCCCAGATAAAGAACTACCAACCAAAACGACAGACAAAAAAGAAACCAATGTGTTACTAATGAGGGTATCAGGCAGGCAGGTTTAATAACATGAGCAAGTTCACAGAAGAAATTGGAGATTTTCAGGTCTGTGCAGAAGGACAGCCACAGCACCATCAGGTTGTGTACCAGGGCATCCACAATACATGTAGACAATGAGACCAGAACAAGCTGGAAACAATATTGTGTTCATGATGATGGTGTATATTAGAGGGTGACAAATGGCCATATAGCAGTCATAGGCCTTTGCTGAGAGGAGACAGTTTTCCAAGACAGTAAATGCCACCACAAAGAAGACCTGGGAGAGGTGTGCTGTGTATGTGATGCTCTGGTTCTGGGAGTGGATATTCACCAGCATCTTTGGGAGTATGCTTGTGCTTAAACAAATGCCAGTAAGTTCAGATTAGAGACAAAGAAGTATATGGGGGTGTGGAGGTGGGAGTCAGAACTGACAATCAGGATGAAGAACAGATTTCCAAGGACAGTGACCAAGTACATGGACAGGAACATGCTGAAGAATAGGGGCTGCAGTTCTGGATCATCTGTCAATTTTATGAGAAGAAATTGCGGATCAACTGGTTTGTGGGTTTCGTTACATTGATGAATCTGGTGTGAAAAACAGATAAGAATACAATGAGACCTATGAAATTGGGCTTTAGCAGCATCACCTGGTATCTTGTTAAAACGCTGAGAATTGGATTCCACAAAGATCTGACAGCAAATTCAAAGGCTGGAGACAAAAACCCATGATTTAACAAACTTTTTGCCATAGGATAAAGTTTGAGAGCCCCTGCTAGAAAAACTGCATCTCCAATGTGTGAGTACAAGACTTATTGAAATACTTCCGTCCACTTATCCTTCCTTGCATTCTTTCTCTTCCTTGTGTCCTTCCCTAGGTATACTCAATCCAAGTTTGTTGAGCACTAAATCTCTCACTTGTTTTGCCAAGTGCTGAGAATGAAACAAAAAGATAGTTTTATTTCCTCGGAATTATTTTTTATATTCAATAAAATATAAACAAAAATGAAACATGAGTTTTGTCTCATTCGTGTTGAACAATTTTCCCTACGTGATACGTGACATGTAAGTAAAACAAAAAAATATAATTGAATGGAAGAAAAATAAAAAATCATAGACTTCTAAACAGTGTATAAATTACAAACAACTTGTTGGTGCTTAAAGAACAGAGACATTTCAAATAATACCAACATCAGGGATCTTAACTGGAATGTCCCTATACAACATGAATCATTGTTCTGGGAGACACAGAAGTGGCTGTGGGAGCATACATCTTAAACACATACACTTAGAAAAAGTGATACTCCCCAGTATTTGCTCTGTAACTGGAGAAATTTCTTCACTCTGTGAGTAGCCACAGTGTAGTCAAGTGTACAACAGGGATTTATGGTGCTGTTGCAATGATGACAATAGAACAGACCAAATAGTCAGCAGAGAGCTCAGCACATGTAACTTTCCTACTGATATTTCTCATTGGAAAACTTTTCCTGCCATGAATAAGGCATCTTGCTGGTTTCCATCCTAGAAGAGGTCATATATAGAGCACAGTAGAAAAAAAATAGCAAATGACCCTAGCATAATAACTGCAAATTTTACGTGCAGTGAATTCCATGCAATCAGTTTTCCCATTGGAAACTTGATCAAGTACAGACTAAAGAAAAGAAAAATCAATGACAACATTCACTTGTGTAGACATATTACAATTAACAAAGTTTAAATGAGAAAATGAATTAGCTACATGATACATATATGAGAATCTTATAGTAAAGTGTATGATATAAAGTCTACTTTGTGAAATCTAAAAATTATTATAAAACCTAGACAAGATGTGGATGGTTTTATTTATTGTGGATTATTAAGCATAAGAAAATCTATTGTAACTCACAAAGAAAGGCTGAGTATTGAACAGTGAAGTTTACCAAGCTCACACATTTCACCATTCTTATTTTAGATATTATTATTGTAGTAAATTTTATATGTGTGTATGAGATGATGTAGTCCTACAATATGCATTCCTTTCCTTCCACAGAGTAATCAGTACACTAACCTTATATACATTATCCTTAAAATATTTAATATTTTCATATTACTCTTCAAGAAAAGTGTCATCACATTATAACATTAAAATCTCTACTATATTGAGACATTATACTACACTGTAATTTTGCTATCTGAACTGTTGTATATTATTTAATATTTTGTTTGTTGGTGGGTTTCATTAATACTTGCAAGCTGTACATGTTATTTACAACCATCTTAGGAAGTAGGTACATGTACTTAATATGTCTCAGATCTTTTTAGCCCTCTTTGCTTCGGTAGGTCCTCTTTCCTTCCATCCCTAAATCCCCTACCTTCATTTTCATTATTAAGATTAATAGTAATTTATTATGTTAATTCATGTGTGTAAGACATAATGCTTACATGCATTGTGAGTCATTGTTACATGTACATGACATACCTTAAATCTTTTTATGCCTGTCTTTCTTCCCCCTTTTCCCATCTTTGGTCACTCAATCCTATTCCTATTTGAAATTTGTGTTGATAACTTCAGTTCTGATGTATTAATTTGAATACCAACTATCTTCACTATATGGTTACATCACAACTCCTCCCTCCACTTTATATCTGATTAATTAGATGCTGTTTCCTGTTAACTAATACATGCAGTATGATAAAAATATACAGTGAATATTTCAATAAAAAACATTAAAAGACATATGGCCAGCCAGGCATGGTGGCACATGCCTTTAATCCCAGCACTGGGGAGGCTGAGACAGGAGAATTGTTGTGAGTTCGAGATCAGTCCGGGCTACAAAGTGAGTTCAAGGCCAGCCTGAACTGCATAGTGAGATCCTGTCTCAAAAAAATAGGGCCAGGGATTTAGCTCAGTGGTGTAAGCGCTTGCCTGGCAAGTGCGAGGTTGTGAGTTTGATTCCCGGTAACAAAAACAAAAACAAAACAAAACAAAACATAACAAAAAAGACATATGGCCGCATTAAACCCCTCAAAATACTTACCTTCACATTTAACTGATTTATGCCATCATTTTTTTTCACTTTTGAAGCACTTCTGGAAGTCCTCTCTTGTGAATGGCTTTACAAGTTGTGATAAAATAATAAGTAAATGGAACACTGATACTGAGTGCTATCCAGTGGAAATGCAGGATGTGAAAACATTACAGTGTATGCTTATCCACCTTTTCCATTGAATGTGGCACCATGATACTTCTGGTTTTTCCAAAAATGACTATTACAGGTAAACATTTTGAAATGATTCAGGGCACCAAGTTGGCCAAGATGGTGCAATTAAAGGCATTCATGAAACCAAACTTACAGAACTCTTCAGAAAGTGGCATGAGTGATAAACTATATGTGTTTGAACTAAGGAAAGTATTTGGGGGAGATTAATGACAATGTGTCTTTTATGGTAATTTTTTAAAAAATTTAAAACACTCACCATATTTGGGATATCTGCTACACAAATAGGTACATACAAACACATACACATGCATACAAAAGCATTGATCTTGCTTGTGCTAAAGGAAGAGAAATGTAAAGTAATATGAGTGGGTACATTCAGTACAGTTTACAAGACAAAAAGCTATACAGCAGAACATTAACATTTGTTAATTCTGAAAAAACCTGGATAATGATATTTTAAAATTATTATTACAATATTTATTCTGTTTTTATAATTTAAAATATCCTGTGGTTTTACAACATAGAACAGGCAGGTACAGCATGAACCTACTGAGTATTTTTGGATCTACATTTCGTTGCACAGGGGCCTCACTGCCATCAAAGACGCGGCATCAAATCTCTCCAACATGAAGATAGATGGACAGGTTGCAGAAAGATCAGGTGACCAAAAACCTCCCCTTCATAACAATGAAGGTAGAAGAAACTGCCTAAGAATTGGTCACACTCATCTTGTCGGAGAAGAGGATAACTTATTCTGAAGATGGAAAATGTTGCCACCAATATAAAAATAGAGGAGAAGTCCGGTAGAATGTGACCTGCATTGAGTAATTTTAAAAAGGTGCAAAATAACATCTAGCAGTGAGGACAGACAAGAACTTAGGGACAACTTGATACTGACTATTTTCTGCATGCACTTTATTCATGGCTTTACTTGAACAAAACTGCAGTAAAATCCTGCCTTGTTTCTAAAAAAAAGTATCCAAAAGGCTTTAGGTTAGTTGGCTGGCATAAGACTGAAAAAAAAAAACTTGTGATCTCCCCTAGATGTTGGATACACAGAAGGTGCATTCTCAGGAAGATTTCTGGGCAGATGCAGATTCCATGCCCTTTGCCAATGATGCAAACTCAGAGAGGATTCTCAGGTATGTCTTTCCAGCTGGAGAGGACTGCAGAGTTAGGCGGTCACAGATAGCATATATCTTTGGAAACTTAATATCCAAAGTTCCTCATTAAATACACATTAGTTTTTAAATTAAGAACTCAGCACACTAAAACTATGTAAAAGACTAATGCACAAAAAGATAAAATTCAGGGTGAGCATATCCCTTGACTGTGAAACCAAGTTACTCATCCAGTTCTTGTCAACAATTTGTGCTTATATACATTTCATGCACCACACACTCATGCATGTACCACTCTTCTCTATTTCAATGCCAGCCTTATCATATAGATAAAAACAGTGATGTCTGAACCCTGATTCTACTATCTGGTGTGAAAGGTTAAGTTTTTATGCAGGTATGCAAAAATTATATATCTATATCTATATATCTATATATATATATATCTTGCAAAATGCAAAAAATCATAAGCATTTCTAAGAGCCACAGAATGTTTCTTGAATCTCAGTATTCATTCTGTACATTTAATTCAGCAGATATAATTTCAGATCTTTACTCAAATCTATGATAAAGAGAGATACATGAGCTAATATTTTATGATTGCACAACCTTTTCCAATTTCAATAAAACTGTCCTAGACTATATTTCACCCTACAAGAGGAGATGATGGGATGAATTTATGACTCTTCATTTTCTTATAGAGTAATGAAAAATTGTAATGTCATTGCAAATAGTAATATGTTGGCTTGCCATGGTCTCAGTAGATGTAAAGAAGTGTCAACTATAGTTAGAAAGTAAGGACCATATTACATATTAATGCTAAAATAGGACGTTTATTTAATGAATTCAACCTTTTAATGAAATTTCAAACTCTAGCTTCATGTTAACTCTTTCAACATACATTTCTTTCTTAAATCAATTGAGGTTATAATATATTTCTTGATGTCACTACAAGACATGATGGCAGTGTTATGTTGCCCTATTGAACCTCACCCTTATTTATTTCAAATACACAGCATAATACAGAAGTAATAAAATGGCATAACTGATTGCATAAAACAATTTGATGAATCTCCCCGTTTATCACAAAATAAATTCAAACTTAAAGGGAAGTTGGGTTAAAGTCAATGGTCTCATTGGAGTTTTGTCCATAGAGAAGGACTGACTTTCTCCACCTAATGAGGGATATAAGAAGAGATTAGGTGCTTGAAGTCAAAGGCAAAAGTAGAGCTTTAGTATTTGAGAAATGTGAAAGAACAGAATTCTTATTCACTACCTGGACTTATGAATGTGGACTTAGAACAACTGAAGCTTTCAGAAAACCCACCAAGGATCAATTGAGTCAAACTACTTTGAGGCCTCTTGACTGAATTTTATATTAATAAAATCACAAGCACAGGAGTCAATACATTCAAATCAAGATCAGAAAATGGACTAGTGACTGAGGATCACAAATAGGAATGTGCTGGATGAAAAACCATGAGTCTATGAATAGAAAAATGAAGCAAAAACTCATTTTCATTCTAATCAAATCTGAAAATCAAAACACAGACAGGCAAAAAAAAAAAAAAAAAGCAGACAGACGACAGAAAAAAGTCCTGAAATGAGCCCTTTTAGTTCTTTTGGTGCTATGATGAAAGAATGCCACATAGTTGGTGTCTTAGTTACTTTTTACTTGTTGCCGAGACAAAATACTTAATATCCAAAGTTAGGGAAGGAATGGTTTATTTCTTACAGTTTCTCAGGAGTTTCAGTCCATACTCAGTTAGCTCCAAGGCAGCATGGCGTGGCGGGGCTGCCATTCATGGCAGCTGCCAAAACAGCAAGGTGTACTGGCGAGTGAGAAAGCGGAAGCACAGAAGCGAGCAAGAGGAAGACCTGTCTCCTTTACACAGTTTCTCAGCTCCACCCCTGGGCAGGTGCAGCACTCACATCACCAATCCTAGCACTAGACAACAAACTGATAACAAGCATCAGACTCAGCCCCATCAAAAGTATATGAGGATTTGGGGGAACATAGTATCACCCAATACATTCCACCCCTGGACCCCCAAGGACTCATGTACATTCCTAATACAAAAGACATTTAGTCCATATCCAAGAGTTGTCATAGTCCTAACAGTTTCAGCATTGCTGAAAAGTCCAAGTCCCAAATCTCCTCTGAGATCTATGGTGAACTTTTAAATATAACCCCCTGTACTAATGAAAACAAGTTAAGCACTTTCAAAATGCAAAAGCACAAGATAAACACTATCATCCAAAAGTTACAAACAGGGGAATACAAAGCATTGGAACCAAAGCAAGTCCAAAATCCAGCAGGGCAAATATTAAGTCCTGGAGTTCTCCACTCAGCATCTGAAGCAATCTGGTTGCAAGCTCCAAAAGGCTTGAGTGATTCCATCTCCACGGCACTTTCAGGGGTCCATAGCTTTCCTTGGATGATGCATGTTCCTTGGCTTCACCTTTACAACTTTACACATTGCTCTTTGCAGGTGAGGTGGAAGCTGCCTTAGCCTTTTCTTGTACTTAAAACCAGTGTCATGTGGATGCTGCCAACATCCGCTGCCAGCTGGAGCACTGGTCAGGCTTACCTCTCTCTTGGCTAGAGGAGTCGACTGCCTGGATCACTGAACTCTCTGAACCTGATTGTGAGGAACGGCTTCTCTATGCTGCTGCCATTCTGGAATCTGGTGTGGCTGCTGCCATTTTGAAACCTCCTGTGGCCTCCATTGCCACTCTGGAATATGGCACTCTGTGGCTTTCTCCTCCAAGTAAAGTCTTTCACTTTGGCAGTTTTAAGGCTGCAAAGTGTGGAGACCAGCTGTCTCTTCCTGGGATGCCCCCAGGCCATCTTTTTTATTCTGTTCCTTCTCAGCAATGGAGATCTTAGCCCTCTCTTTACAGTCCACAGCTTTACTGGAGCTTCCTTTTTGGTCAAACTCACATTTTAAATCATCCTGCTGGGCTCTTTGCTCTTGATTTCCAACATAAACCTGGCTACAAGCCCCCAACAATAGCCATGCCACCATTTCAACATTCTGCTGCCTTGAGATTTCCTCTGCCAGATTAATCAGTCCATTGCCCTTAATCTCAGTCTCAGGCAAAGTCTCTGGGCATGGGCAGAAAGCAGACACTTTCTGCCAAGCTGTAACACACATCTTGTGGAGTCCAACAACCAATGCAGTCCTTCTTTCCAGCAGAAGCCTCCCAAGTCTGGTCTTTACTGGCAGGCTTTTTTTATCAACCTTCTGGTCTCTGGTCACCCATACAGAACAGTCTAAGCTGTTCCAGGGCTACTCTTTCAGGTGACATCTCTGAACCTTTATAAACTCTTCCCATAAGCCATTTCCAAAGGCTCTTGAACCACATGGTCAGGTTTAGTCACAGCAACGACCCCAAATACACTGGTACCAAATTCTGTCTTAGTTACTTTTTACTCATTGCCGAGACAAAATTCCTGATGCCCAAAATTAGGGCAGGAAAGGTTTATTTCTTACAGTTTCTCAGGAGTTTCAGTCCATATTCAGTTAGCTCCAAGGCAGAATGGCACGGTGGGGCTGCCATCCATGGCAGCTGCCAAAACAGCAAGTTGTGCTGGTGAGTGAGAGAGCAGAAGCACAAAGCGAGCGAGAGGAAGACCCGCCTCCTTTACACTGTATCTCAGCTCCACCCCTGGGCGGGTGCAGCACTCATATCACCAATCCTAGTGCTAGGCAACAAACTGATAACAAGCATCAGACTCAGCCCCATCAAAAGTATATGAGGATTTGGGGGTACATAGTATCACCCAATACAGTAGGCATTTTGACAAGAACAAAACTTTATTGCCTGACAGTTCTAGTGGTTGGAAAGACCTATCAAATGATGGTGGATTAGGATTCTGATCAACTGTCTGATCTTTCCCTTCCATGATGGTGCCTTGGGTTCTGCCTCATCCAGAGGGAAGGAATATCATTTCCCATGTGCTGGTAAAAGAAGAATGGCTAAAGACACACTCAAAAATACTTCTTATGGCATCAGTAATCTAAATGTGAATGCAGAGCCCTTGTGGCCTGACCAGTTTTTGAGTGTTCCACTTCTTGTTGCAATTATAATTAAATTTCAAGATAAGCTTGGTAAAGGGCCAATAGTCTAACCCAAACCTAGAAAATCATTGAACTGAAGAATTTACAACATAAGGAGCCAGCCATGGGGCAGTGCAGTGAACAGTGGAGATTGTATGGAAGAGGAGATCGAAAAATAGTGTGGCATGAGTGTCATAAAATCTTTCTAACAAAAAAATCAGATGTGGAATGCTCTAGTTTTGAAAGCATTTCAATAAACCTAAATTGATGGTAGAATGGATCACAATGATAAATTTGGAGGTGATGTTATTTAGCTGAATTCTGCAAATATATTGATGGTATGGAGAACTTGTGATATGGAGAACTGGGTTTTCAGAATGACCTTGCAGAACCTGTAAGAGAAAGAGAGGCATGGGAAGGAGCCTCAATGAGAGAGCCTACTCAGCACCCGAAATAATGGGGTTGCAGATAATTCTAGCAGTAGAGATGACTGTGTACATAGGATATCTGGGGTTTGAGATGTTAAACAAAGCGATTGAATTTGAGATGTCTCTTAGGCATCCAAATGGGGAAATTTAAGTGGGTAGCTGGAAATACATTGAGAATTCAAAGGACAGTTTTAGAGACTAGTGTGATATTTTCCCTCATGCACACATTGTGATTGGATCGAATCCAAATAGTGATCTATCATCTCCCCCACCCTTCCCAACTTCTAGTAATCACTGATTTGTTCCCCTGACCCTCAGTTCTGTTTTTTGTGGAGTACCATGCTAATTTTAGCACAGCATCTTTGTGGCAAAATTTGAAGTCAGCAATTGTGATGCCCCCTGCCTTCCCCTTGTTTCCCAAGATTGCCTTTGTTATTCTAGGTCTCTTCTGGTTCCAGATGAATTTTAGAAATCTTTTCTTTAGTTCTGTGAGATATGCTAATAATATTTTGACCAGGATTGCATTAAATCTGTATCACAATTATGGGAGTATGGTGGAATGGCTACATGTTTCATTCTGTCACCACATAATACAAACCTAGAGATCATTGAAAATAAATACATTCTTGCCAAACCCAGGAAGATATTTGAATCTCTAAAATGCAATAAAGAAATGAACTGGAAATAAACACATTTCTGAAATTTACATTTTAATCATTTCATGAATTTAATAAATTTTCTGGTCTATAAAGATATTTATCATATGGGTTTTATAGACTTGGAGGTCAAAATATATGATATGGGCAACCAAATAGTAACTGGATCATTAACGTGTTTGGCTCCATGGTGACCCCACTCGTCCTTTGTTCTAATGTCTCCCCACCTGTCTCTAAGTTAAGAAAACCTGTGATTACATGTAGGACCATCACAGATAATCCAGCATAAATTGACCTCTGCAAAGCCTCTTTGTTCTAAATAAGTAGCATTTTTTCTTTTTTTCATGAAAGTTAATAATCATAAGTGAGAGACTTTGGTCATAGACATATCATTTGGAGGACATAGTTCAACTAGTCCAGGAGAGGTCATCTGGTTGGCATGATTGAAATTCTTTCATCATCTGACCCAGGGATGGGCTTTTGGAGTTCTGTCTCCTGGTATCCTCCCTGAAAGTGTCACCTGTATTTGCAGCAGCTGCCTGGTGAAGTAAGGAGAGTCCTGTGCTGATCCAGCTCATAGAGGAATGGAGGACAGAATGAAGGAAGTTCTGCTCCTTGATCAGGTATTCTCTGCCTCTGAGGTCTTGGTAATGAAAGAAACTCTCCTTGTTAAGTATATTATAGTTAGAATTATTTTGTTTTCTTGAAACTAAAGTGTCTTCAAAGGTAAAATTATACCATTTCACAATCATCTCAGCCACTAGGGTAACCTAATTATACTAAAGCTTAAGGGAAAAAAGTGAGTATGTTGCATCAGAAAGATACGACTTAGCAGTGTTCAGTCCTACTGATTTCTAAATTGTGTACAAAAGTTTAACTCTTGTTGTGCACTATGTGCCTATACTGAAGTACCAGTGAAGTGCCCCCAATGACACGGTAAGGCAGAAATGAGTCTCAAGGATTGACATAGGGCTCCTGCACTCTTTGGTTGAATTTCTAGTGTCACAAAGAAAAGCAAATGACATAAATACAGGAACATTTGTACATTGTTGGTAGGAATGTAAACCAGTAAAGCCTCTGTGGAAATCAGTTATGGAGATTCCCTGAAAGACCAAAACTAGAAATTCCGTTTGATCCAGCTGATCTCCTTCTAGGCATATTCCAAAAACAGTTAAAAAAATCATACAACAGTGATCCATTCATACTTATATTTATAGCAGCATAACTCATAATGTCTCAATCTTGGAAGCAACCTATTTGCCTATCAATAGATGAGTGGATAAAACATGGGTTATTTTCATACGATGGAGCACTAATCTGACATAGAGAAAGATAAACTTGAGGCATCTGTAGGAAAATATATGCACCTGGAAACCATAATGTTACATGAAATACACCAGACACACAAACCTAAAGATTGAATGATGTCTCTTGTGTGAGTGAGTTATAAGTAAACAGCAAAATAAAAATAGATAATAGGAAGTAGGGAGACAGGTCTTTCTTAAATTTGAAGGGAATTAAGAGATGGAGGGAGAAGTTAGTGGGGGGAGGAAAGAAGATGAAAGAAATGCCCATGTACCAACTTCACTCAAGGAATCAGAACATTGTGCACTATGGGCATGTATTAGTAAGACTATTGATACTAAAAATAAGTAAATAAATCTAACAAAATAAAGTGAGAATTACTGGAAGTAGCAGAGGTACAGTCAGATAGGAGAAATGTTTTCTAATGTTCTATGACACAGGAGGATAAGTACAGTTGAAAGCAATTATTTCAAGAAGAGATTATTAAATGTTTTCAACATAAAGTGGTGATGCGTATATGAGGTAATGGATTAGGCCCTGAAACTGATCAGATCAATTGACACTGTATACACATAATATATACAAATGGTATACACATAAATCACATTGTAGTTTATAAATATGTAAAATTGCTCTTTGTCAGTGAAAATCATATACACATATATAGTAAAACAAAACTAGAGTCTCTAGGTCAGACTCTGACTCCTAGACTACAGCAAAAAAGCATCTTCAGAGAATGGAAATTATTCAACTTCACAGTTCTAGAGAGAAAAGCAAAAATGCAACAACTCCCAAATAAAATAAATTTAGTTTTTTATGTAATCTGGTCATTTTTGCATGTGGCAATGGAAGAATCAGGCATTCTGTTTCAAGGAGAATTTTATCATTGTGAATTCCTTTAATCCTGTAAATTCAAAGGAAATGAAACAACACAGAAAACAAGGCATTCTACTAATGAGTTTTCTCAGGGCTTCTTTCATTTCTTTGTTCCTCAGGCTGTAGATAAAGGGGTTCAGCATTTGAGGGACCACAGAATACATCACTGAAGCCACTACTGTCTTCCTGGGTGATTCTGCCACTGCAGAGCTAACGTACACTGCACTACCTGTCCCATAGAACAAGGACACAACAGACAGGTGAGTCCCACAGGTGGAAAAGGCTTTATACTTTCCTCCTCGAGATGACATCCCTAAAACAGAGGACACAATGTGAATATAAGAGAAAATGATTCCACTGAGAGTAACACCACCAACTATGCAAAATGAAACATAGATCAGGATGTTATCAATGAGAGCATCAGAACAGGCAAGCTTGATGACTTGAGCAAGTTCACAGAAGAAGTGGGGGATTTCCTGTTGTGTGCAGAAGGACATCCGTAGTACCATCAGACTGTGGACCTGGGCATCCCCAATGCTAAATAACAAGGAGAGCAGAACAAGCAGGACACAGAGGCGGGGGCTCATGATGACTCTGTACCTTAGTGGATGACAAATGGCCATATAGCGGTCATAGGCCATCACTGCAAGGAGAAAATTTTCCAGGTATGCAAAAATTAAGATAAAAGTAAGCTGGGTGAAGCAGCCTATGTAGGAGATACTCTGACTCTGTGCTTGAATATTCACTAGCATTCTTGGGATTATGGTGGTGCATATACAGATATCAGTGAAGGACAGGTTGGAGAGGAAGAAGTACATGGGTGTGTGGAGGTGAGAGTCAGAGCTCACAGCCAGGATGATAAGCAGGTTTCCCAGGACAGTGACCAGGTAAATGAACAGGAATAGGATGAAGATGAAGGGCTGCAGTTCTGGATCATCTGTCAGTCCCAGGAGAAGAAATTCTGATACAGCTGTTTGATTTATGGGTTCCCTATTCTCCATGGATCTGATGGAAATGATAAGGGGAAAAATTAAGGGAAAGTAATTAAATACAAGGAACAAGTGCTTCTCCTGGAAACATAGTAGCCACAAAAATTTTGGGTACAAGTTACTTTTGAAAAGTCGGGAGATGAGAACATGTAGACTATGTTTTATGACTCATGATGAATTGAATACCTCTCAAAGCTTTGGTGACGTTCTGCCTGCTCATGTCTTGTCTCAAACATACTCTAACTTCTATTGTGTTGATTGAACACCAATTCTTTTTTACACTTTGTGGCAAGGAATGACACTGTAACAGAAGATAAGACAGAAATATCCCTTCAGACATATTGCATGCCCTCATATAAAAGCAAAGTGAACATGGACTCATCTAACTTATTTTGTAGGGCAGTGGTTTCCAATTTAATATGCCTCCATTCACCTGAAGGCATTGTCAAACTCTGAATGACAGTTGAACATTGGCCCCATGGAGCTACGGGGAAACATCGTGGACACAAGTCACGCTGTCCATGTTTGGAAAAGATTGAGAGTTCTGATAGTCTGACTGCTGACTTGACTATCTTTCAAAAGCTTTGCTAATGCCTCTGAGTAGTGCAGAATTAATATTTGTACATTATCCCAGATAATCTCATGGTTTCCCTTTATGACTTTAAATTTCTTCCTGAGTATAGGTCCAATTATCTCCTTGATTTTTTAGATATGTCCACTACTACTCATTAAGTTGGTTATTACCGGTGGAAGACATAATCAGAGCAGAGATTAGAAAATGTTGCAGGTAAACTTGCAACTCATGACTCTTCCAGTGAGACAAAAGTGATCTGCTTATGTATGTACCATTGTTATCCCCTGATTAATGTGCTTTAAACTTTTGTTGTAAGTTAAAAAAAGAACTGATCTTCTTTAGCAGTTAATTCTAAGTGAGACAGTAAAAACACAGACAACGTACTATGTCTTATGCTATGACAACTTCTACTATTGGGATGGGTAATATGTCATTAAATAAAATAAATACCAAGTAGTTCAATCAAAGAAAGTATGAAGTTCACATGTTACTCTAAAATCACATGGAAAGTAAAACCATTTGTTAGTGTCCAGAAGACATAGTCTTAATCACAACTCAAATTTAGAAAATCAGACTTTACAGCAGAAGCATTCCTGGGAAGCAGTGTTCTTCATTCCCTGGGAAATTGAGAAGCAGTTAGGTTAGTGATCATCATTTGGTGGCATATTAGACTCACATACTCTGAGTTTATTCCAAGCTCAAGGGCTTACTCTGTGTTGGAGAACAACCTTCATATGTATGTTAATTGACACCATCCTCACTTACTTAATGTGCAATGCTTGATGAATGTTATAATAAACTGTGACTTGATAGTCATTTCTCATTTTGTACTCCTCCAATCATCACATCTTAAATATGTACAATTTTATTTGTGCAAATTGGCTTATTATGCAAATGAATCTAAGATAAAAAGCACAGAGGGATACTTCTGTTATGAAAAGTAGGTATAGTAAAAGAAGTCAGCACAGTGATGGACAGATAGGGCACAGATACGAATCTTTCTTACACTGTATGTTCTGCATATTTGTCTCTGTGTGTGAGTGTGTGTATGATGTATTTGCATGTTTGTGTCTCCCACGAACAATAGCCCATGGAACTTTTCAGCCTTCAGTAGAAAGAAATGGACTGGTGCAACTGAGTCAAGATGAATAAAAGAAAGAACATCTCTAGACTGATGAATTCAAATTTCAGACAAGAGTTTCTGTACTGAAATTACCTCTGAAGATCTTGGTGATGGAGAGAATTAAGAAAGGAATGAAAGCAACATCAATTATATATATATATATATAATTGATGTTGCTTTCATTTATATTATATATATATATATAATCATTATATATAAATTTGGCTTGGATATATGATGTATCTAGGAATGAAATTAATTGATTAATTAGATAGATGAATCACAAAAACTATGAAGACTTGGGCTAGGAAAAATTATATAAAGAAGTCCATCATGAAAACTTTTGAAGTATTTTTGAGACTACATGGCTATGCATATTATAATTCAGAATTATGAATACTTAATAGAAAGTACAGAGAATAATGCAGGGTTGGTTATGCAAAAGGAAAAAATTACACATTTTTCCGTGCTTGCTTTAAGTATTTTTATTGCAAAATACAAATATAGGCTAACTGAAGCCTCATATTATTATTCGCAGGGATTTGATTTTACTCCTTCCTCAGAGAAATTATTACACTACAGTAATGAGACAAAAGTATTCTCCCACAGTTAAGAATGTGGTTGAATTTTTTCCAAATAATGAAATATGCAAACATGTTGCCTTTAACTGTTTTATGAACAGGATTCTACTGTATATACTATTTATAATTTGTCTAACAATAATTTATTTTTGGTGAATGTTGATATGTATAGTTCTCCTTCAGAAATCTTAACCAACTGAGCATTCCACTGTATTTTCACAGCATGATTTATTTTTGTTTTGCCTAACTGATGAATGCTGTGGCTATAGTTTTTATTTATGATCATAAATACAATATAGAGACATATGGGGCATCAAAGTGCATTAAAGAAGGGATGGTCAGGAAGGGGACAGTATGAATGGATGGGACTGCAAAGGAGACAAAGTCCATGTGATTCTTTTGTATTACCTGGCTTATGAAGACCCGAAACAGATATAGCAAAAAGTTTCTAAGGTCTGGAAAGAGTTGAGATGTGGTCATGTGTTGTCATTGTTTTTGATTATGCAATTTCCAATCCTCTCCTGTAAAATACTTGATTTTATACAGCAAGATGTAGGGATTGGGAAGCTGTAGGATGAGGCTTCCTGCATCTCCACCTCCTTTCTCAGGATTTTCATAGCTCCTTTGTCCCAGAGCCTAGGACAAAACTAACTATACAGTCATAGCTGAAGAAACTGTAAAGCAAATAATAGAGGAACTAATTTTTATAGGCCAAATTCAAAATTCAATCATTTCAAAATTTGTGGGATGCAATATAGTCCCTGGTATTTCAGGTGTGACTGCATTTTGAGAAAGTTATTAGATTTTTTGATTTTAAAGAGAAAAAAACAGAACAATCAAGAAGCAAACAAGTTATTTGAAAGGTAACTTACTTAAAAAGTAGTGTTTAGATTGAGCCCTAATCTGGTATGGCAGGGGTCCTTACAAGGTAATTAGAGAATAGATACAAAGAGAGAAAGAAAGGAACCATGAGAAGACACTGAGTTAAGACTGCCTCCAAGGAAAGAGACCTCAGAAGGAATCCACCATGCCCACACCCTGATCCATCAATTTACAGCCTCCAAAAGTGTGAGAAAGTTAATTTCTTTTATTAATTAATCCATTATGTGCATATTTTTATAACATGTCCAGAAAACCTATACATTGAGATGAATTCTTCCCATAACCCCCACAAGCATTCAGGTAAATCATAGACTATTTTATGGAAATCATATTTTCTGATGAGTCACACATTTAGATTTCAATTCCCAGATAAAATTATCCCTTCTGCTTTGAAGAGACAGCAAGTGACCAGCGGGACAAAAACTGGATGAATATTGATAACAATGTAAATAAAAATATGTCAAAAATTGACAGTCAGGCTCATGGTGACCTGTTTCTCATCAATGTATGTATGTACAGCCCTCAAAGATTCCCTTGAGGTGAGATTGTAGAAAAATACCTATGCTCATGGTCAAAACATTTATTAAGAAACTGTGGGTTGCATGTGTGATACACTGAGAATAGTGCTGAGCATCTCACCTGGATGTGAAAGACAGACGATCTGTTCTCAGAAAGGGCAGAGTCATCTACTGAACCAATCGGTATTACATCAACAAGGACCATCTCTGGGAGGAGCAGCAGCTGTTGCTCACTGACTGGGCAGGGCTTTTGAGTGAGGTTTTCCCTGGCTGATTCCTAGAATCTGAATATCCCAGAGGGTTCAATATCTAACTCTCCTCATTAGACCAGAAATGTAACTATCGTTCTGACCTAGGAGTGCATGTCCCTAAAGACCAACTCTAGAGGAAAGGAACTTGGGATGGCTGCTTTCCTGATTCCCTTAGCAGTGTAAGTCATCCACTTCTCTTGACTGCTTCGGCTCACATCTACTTCACAGATTTTGAATACATTACGTATTGAACTTCTCTAACAAATCTCAATTTTCCATTTTAGTTATCTCTATCTATTATAGCATATCAGGAAACCCAGTTGAATTTTATGTATGAAAATAAAGCTTATTTATAGGAAAATTATATAATTATAAATATGCATAAGGTATTATGTATTATAAATATGCATAAGGTATTTTAAATACTCAACAAACTCCATTTATAAGTGTATTAATGTTTTTTGAACTTTAATCTCTGTTCTTTACATTTTGTGCAGAATGTTAAATCTATTTTCATTGACACTGCTAACTGCATTTTTTTAAAAAGCCATCATTGCCTAGATATAATGACTTTAATTCTTTCTGGAAGATAACCAGAAGAAAGAAAGCTGAGTTTAATGGAATTTCTATTTTTATTGTTCTAATTATTCTCCATACTTATTTCCATAGTGGTTGTACAAGATTGTGTCTCCATGAATATTGTACAAGGTTTCCTTTTTTTACTCACAATTTCCCCAACATTTACTGGTTTTTGAGTGCTTCATAATAGCCATTCTTACTGGAGTAATGTGTGAACTCATTTTGATGGCCAAGGATGTTAAACATTTGGTTAAAATACGTATGGATCAGCCATTTCACTTATTCTGAGAATTTTTTATTTACTTCAATTGCATATTTTTAATTGAGTCTTTTATTTGTGGGGACTGTTATGATTTTTATTTATGATTTTTGTTCCCTCAAGGCTTCTTGCCGTCATAGACAGATCATTGAGGGGTTTTCGTAGTCTGCTTTCTTTTTTTTTAATGTATCACTCTTTTTCTCCTGCTCTGTTGAACTTAGCCTCTAGTTCTGACATCTGTCCTGATACTGTTCATTTCTGCTGTCCAGAATTTCAATAGCATTTTTTAAATATTCAGTGATTTTTGTTTGATATATTTTCGTGGTCTCTGTTTAATAAAATTGTTGTTTGTACCTTTTATCTGTTTGTTCCCTTCTCCCAACATTTTCTGGCTTCTTCAAGATCAATGCTCATTTTATCAGTTAAGTTCTTTATCCATTTAATGACACAGTTTTTGAGCTCAACTGAACAACATACCGATCATTTCATTTGTTTCTTCCTATAGCTGGTTAAATTCTCTAACCTTTTTGTCTTATACTTTATCCATATCAGTGCCATGAAATCAGCTTTTGGAAAGTTAAGAATTTTGGAGGAAATTGTTTCTTTGTATTCTTGAATTTCTTTTTTTTGTACTAAAGGTTGAGGATCATTTAAAATACAATGTCTCTGTTGCTGGTATGACTATTTTGTTAGTTAGTAGGTTTCCCGGCTATGTTCTCTGTGGTTTTGTATTTATACACACCTTCAACCTACTCAGCGGAACTGAATCTCTGCTTGTTACTTAACTGTGAGGACAGAAGCATCATTGATTATATCAGTTTCTACGGAGCCAGCTATATATTGATCATGTAATTTAAACTTGTTTTATTTATTTCACCCTTTCTTTAATAGCCAAGAAAAATGGTGTTCTACTTTTGGTAGACTGGAATGTAGATGACTAGAAAAGGAAAAAGAAGGGAGTTGATTCAAAAGAAGAAAAGGATAAAAACAGGTGAAAAAAATGAAACAGAAAGAAAAAGTCCGACTTTGTTGGTGGTTTTATATCTAGCCTGGAGCGCTAGTGGAGAGGAATTTTGAGATAATATTTATGGGATTAGAAAAATGAGTGATGAGAGAAGAATGTGTAATTGAAGTTTTAGGGAACTTGTAAGAAAGTTGGAACCAGTTATCAGGCTGATAAAAGGTAAACCAACATACCTTCCTGACAGAAATTCCTTGGAATCCATATCATTTGCAAGACAGTTTATTTATCCTGCCAATCTAATTTATGTAAAATGTTGCTTCATGAATTTGGATTTCACTTATCAAGGGGCCCTTTAATTTTCTCTGTTGAGAAGTATGTTGATTTTGTGTCTATCAAGATGTTCATATTTTTATTAATTATAATTCTATATTTGGAATAGCAAATCTTAGTATTTGTCTTCTGAAAATACATTCATTCTCTCTATCATCTATCTATCTATCTGTCTATCATCTATCTATCTCTATCTCTCTCTATTGGGAATTCCCCCCAGGGTATTTAAGCTGAGTTATAACCAGAGCCCTACATTATTATTCTTTTTTTAATTTTGAGAAGTGACTTATTAGGCTGCTAAAATGCCCACACTGCTCTCAAACCGAGCATCATGACTCAGCCTCCCAGAATGTTGAGTTGAAAGGAATGTGCTATAAAACCTGGATCACAAATTTATTCTTTAATGCTGTCTCTTGTTTTGCATCCTCTTTATGATATTTAATATGTGAACACCTATGTCTTCAAGAATTCTACCTATTCTCTCTTCTAGAATATTTAGTGTTTTTGTTTTAATATTTAGATCTTTGACCAAGTTTGATTTTAATTTAGTGCATGATGATATACATGGGTTTAGCTTTAGTTTTAATCTTTGGTATGGGGGAAGCCAGTTTTTCCAGCATCATTTGTTAAAGAGGCTATCATTCTTTCAGTGGACTTTCTTGGCCCCTTTGTCAAAAGTAAAGTGAAAGTAAGATGTTTTGAGTTTGCTTCTGCATAGTCTAATTGGTTCCATTGATTCTTGGGTCTATTTTTTCAGTACCATGCTGTTTTTGTCACAGTAGCTGTTTAGTATAATTTCAAGTCAGGAATCTTGTTGCCCCTGTTTTGCATTTGCTGCTGAGAATTGTTTTTGCTATTCTAGGTCTCTTTTGCTTCCTAACGAATTTTTGGAATGTTTTCTCTAGTTCTGTCATATGATCATCTCGATAGATGCAGAAAATACATCTGATCAAGTCCACTACTCATTCATGATAATGCACTATGGGAAGTTGGAATAGTTGGCCTTTATCTCAATTTGATAAAAGCCATCTATGACAAACCAACATCCAGCATCATACTAAATGGCCAAAAATTGAAAGCTGAAGACTGCCTTCCGTGAAGTGAAACATGCACCCCCGATCCATATGCCTACTGGCACACAGGCTAAGAATCAAGGACAAAGCTCTATCCCCCACACCCCTGTAAAGCAACGTGCTTGTTCAGAGGTCTGGCTACATTGATAGCCACTAAGGTACATAAAACAACTGAATGCTAGTATTGTTTTGTTCATTTTGCAGGCCTGGGGCTGGCAGCCTGAGCATCTCTTTGGAAGATGACAGTACGCAATGTAGCAAAAATGGGGGATTCCCTTCTGTCTTGTCTTCGAGGCCCAATATTGTTCTCATTGTTTTGCTTTATTCTGATTAATTTTTTGGCCTTATTTTATACTCTGTTTTTATTGGTTTTATTGTGTGTTTTTTGTTTGATTTTACTATACCTATTGGAATGGTCAACTATTCTGAAAATAACAAATTATACTATAGTAGCTATTGTTTTCATAGTATCTTTCTTTGAAGTTTTGTACCAGTTCTACTGCTTTGTTTTGATTGACTTCATTCTGTTATGTTTTGTTGGATTTTACTATCTTTAAAAGAATAAAAACAATAAAAAAATAAAAATTGAAAGTTTTCACCCTAAAATCAGGAGCAAGGTAAGAATATCCACTCTCACCACTCCTATTGAATATAGTTCTGGAAACAGTAACCAGAGCAATTAGACAAGTGAAAGAAATAAAAGGTATAAGGCTAGGAAATGAAGAAATTAAATTATCATTATTTGCAGATGACATGATATATATATAAAACTCCAAAAGCTTCACCAAAAGATTTGTAGATTTAATAACTGAATTCAGTAACATAGCTGGGTACAAAATCAACAAACAAAAAACAGTAGCATTCCTGTACACAAAAAACAAACACACTGAAAAAAAATTTAAGGAAAAATTGCCTTTTATAATAGCATTGAAAAAAATGAAATACTTAGGAATAAAACTATCAAAGGAAGCCAAAACTCTATACATTGAAAACTGCACTATTCTGAAAAGGAGATTGAAGAAGACATCAGAAATTTTTCTCATGAGTAGCAAGAACCATGTAATGAAAATAGCCTTACTCCCAATATTGTTATACAGATTTAATGCAATCACAATCAAAATACCATTAGCATACCTCACAAAATCATTTCTATTTTAAAAGTAATTTAGATTAAGATGGTGAAAAAGAAGGACAAGGCCATACTGTCATGAACCTCAAATAATATATGTTGTACAAAAGAAATGCACGAAGAACAGCAAACATGTTTTAAAAGAATTTGATGAACATACGCAAATGTTAGTCATTAAACACAAAGGATGTCAAAAAGAGTAATAAGGCAGTGTAGCATTCCCACCTATGAAACAATGGTTGGAATCTGACCACATGTGCTGAGCATATGGACAAGTCTGAGAATAGAGCCTGGTGGGGATTTTGCAATTGAATTAATGACTCCATCAGAAACAAAGAAGCAAAACCAGTTACCAGTTGCCTTATGTGGAATAAACTATTCTGAGGAAAATTCAGTACATTTTTATTACATTTTAAGAGGTTCTTCAAATTACATACAGCATTTTTTCATTGCCAGCAGTAATCAGAAAAAACAGATTAAATATGTTGTATCAATTATAAAGAACAAACATGAAAACTTAATATCAATAATGCATAAGCAAAAAGACCCGTGTGTTATATTTAATAATATTCTAATTACATTATTTATATCAACACAATTGCACATCCAAAATAGGAATCTGGCTTTGAGATACCATGAAATGGAGAACTCTTAATTTGTAACTAATAAGCAATGTTAAAATTTATTAGAGATGTGATGTGCATTTTGCATGTCAAGTCCCTTAAATAGAGATGAGAAGAGGTAATGGAGAGAAGTTACTGGGCACGCCTGGCCTCTAGGGTCAAGTAATCATCCATTTTGAACTCCTTACTCAAGAGCCTTGGTCTGTAAGGATATATCCTCCTAAGATTAGAAGACCAAAATATCTGGTCTAATGAAGACCTTTGGATATTGAGTGCTGAAAGGATAATGAGACTGTGGAAGTCAGCCAGTGAAAATATAGCAGAGCTTCCCTGCTCCAGTCAAAGATGATCCTGCTTGACCAGTACACTACTGACTGAATAAGTCTGTCTGCTTTTGTTGATGCCACACAATCTATCTTCAATAGGGAGGTAAATTGTACAGTATCATTCACCTTAAAGTAAAACAGGGAATATGAAATTCCTTGTCAATGCTTTTGAAATGAGGGTAGATGCTGTATGTAATTTGGAGAAAAAGGAAGCAAGGACATACATAAGTTAATGAGAAGAAAGACCTCCATGCCTCTGCTATTAATTGTCCCTACCTTGACACATTTTCATGTATGACATACAACAAAAGATACTGTAAATTTAAAATTTTAAAATTTAATTCTGCTAGAAGTCACATTGCTATCATTCCTCCCTTATAGTTTCCCCTCTCTCAAACCCACTTATTCCATCATTCTTGACACTTTTTGAAGGAGTTCTGAAGTTTCTCCTTCAAAAATGTCTTTATGAGGTGTGATAAAAATCCAGCAAGTATTTATACCAATGCTGTTCAATAGGAAGGCAATTTTACAAAAACATTGTCTTCATTCTTTTTCTATCTTATTCATCAGATCTAATACTGAGAAACATTTGACTTTCTCTCAAAGTCAAAATGACCATGAAAGGGAAATTGTCTCAGAACACACATGCATCCCTGACAGCATAAAGACATAGATACATACTCTGAAAACTGCTCTAGAAAAGTGTCAAGAATGATAAGTGCAGGCGAAGCACAGAGGAGTATTTTGAGGTCAATTAATGGCAGTATATCTTTTATTATAATCCTTTTATTCAGAAAACTTTAAACATTCACTATATTTTTATCACTCATCTTATGTTGGTATTGATACACTCCCAGCTGTCATTCTGATGGTCTCATTCTTTACTCGAGAACAAGTCTCATCTTCTTCAAATCAGAAATCTCCCCCTCAATCTCAATGACTGTTAAAAACTAATTTGCCTCCTTTCTCCCTTTGTTTCTCTTTTCCCTCTCTCTCTCTCTCTCTCTCTCTCTCTCTTTCTCTTTCTTTTTCCTTTTTTCCTTTCCTTTTTTGCTGGTATAAAGTAGTAAGTTTTATGGGTGGATTAGTTTTAGGGATGCCATAAACAGATGCTACAGTAAGGCTAGTTTAACAATAAAAAATTAAATTGTCACTGCTGTGGAGGCAAAATTCTAAAGATCCAGGAGTCCATGAGTGGTTTTTCTAATATAGTCCTAGATTTTACAGCCTTCGCTATCTATATATTTTATTGTTTTTTTCCCACCACTTCAAAAATAGACCATCGGCCTCTGCACACTGAGTGGCATGAGTTGGAGGCCTGCACCGTGAACTCTGCCTAGCCATGCAGCCTTGGTACCTCGAATGGAACATGGTAGGGCTCTGCCCAGCATCCCCAAACAGCTGGGGACCTTGGATATATCACTCAGGTCCTGGTTGGGCCCTATCCAGGGACCCCAAGCAGCTGGGGAGCTTTGGTGTGTCACATGGTGTGAACTGAAGGCCTGCACAGCATACTTTACTTAGCCCTTCAGCCTTGGTATGCACTTAGGACCCAGTGGGGCCCTACCCAGCAACCCCAAGCAGCTGAGCAACTTCAGTGTGCCACATAGGGTGTGCTGAATGTACACCCAGCATACACCCCCCATTTGAGGAGACTTGGAGTGCCACTAGAGATTCAGTAAGGCCTGCCTAATGAGCACCACTCAACTGGGGAAACTCCCTGAAGTACAGCCAGCCATCCTCAACCCAGGAGACAACTCAGAATTTGCATTCAACTGCCCCAGGGGAATACAAGAAAATGACAAAATGAAAGAGCAAAATGCAATCTCGAACTTGCAACCCATCCCAAACAAGCCTAGGAGACATGGGCATAGAAGAAAGTGTAGGTGATACACATGAAATTTATGAAATGATAGCAACTTAAGTAAAGAAACAACTCCATGAACCTGTAAAGGAACTCAGATCAGAAATAATCTCCCAGGTAAAACAAGAAATGATAAACGTAATGAAAGAAATGCCGAACACATCTAAAGAAGACATAGTTAAAAATTAGAGGAGCACTACAAAACGATGTAAACCTTGAATGAATAATATAAGAAAGAAACAGAATGCATGAAACAGATTCAAAGAGATAGATATCCAGAAAATCAAAAATTCTATCGAAAGCTGGCAAAACAACCTCAATTAGTGTGAAGATAGACTTTCAGACCTCGAAGACAAGATTGTAGGTAATGAACAGGAAAGGAAAGATCTTTTAAAAGTAACAAGAAGGCAGGAAATATTTCAACAGTTGCAAGATGATACAAAGAAAAACAATATAAGATTGATAGGTGTAAATGAAAAAAGGTGACAACAGAAAGATATAAAAATACTATTTACAGAACCAATAGGAGAAACTTTCCCAAACATGGGAAAGGAAACTGATACACAGATAAGTGAAGCATACAGAACTCCAATTAGCCATAACCAAAATAAATCTACATCCAGACACATAATAACCAAAATCCCAGAAATTCAACATAAGAACAGAATACTAAAAGCTGTTAGAGAAAAGAAACAAATTGCCTATAAAGGAAATCTCATCAGAATGACAGCAGACTTCTCAACACAAAAAAACAAGTCAAGAAGAGCATGGAGTGGAGTATTTCAAATCCTAAAGGAAAATGACTTTCAAGCCAGATAGACATACCCTGAAAAATTATCCTTCAAAAATGATGGAGAAATAAGATACTTCCATGACAAAGAACAGCTGAAAAACTTAATGACCACCAAACCAACCCTGAAAAGAATACTGAAAGATATTTTACATAGACATAAAAATAACTATGACTTCAAGAAAAGCAACAGAAAAAAACCACCAAGGAGGGCAAACAATTAAACAGAGGAGAAAGGTAAAGAACCAACAGCAGAAAGATAACATGACAAAAATAAGGCAATATATATCAGTTATAATGATTAATGTAGACTGTAGGCCTGGGACTCACCCAGGCTTGCCTGGCACTCCAGAGGCTCAGAACTCCTTGCAACCAGACTCAGAGTTCAGGTGGCACCACACTCCGGGGTATGCTCTGCCTAGCTGCCTGGGTCTGGGAGGTCTCAGCCCCCACCCAGTAAGGCAGAGGCTCCACCACCAAGCTCCAGGAGTGCACCCTCACTAGCTGCGCATGGGATCCAGCTCTACCCGATCCCATGACTCAGCACAAACCACCAGGGGAACACTTGACCAGCCTTGCAGGACACAGAGCCACACAGGTTCTAGAAGAAAATGACAAAATGAAAGACCAAGAGGCAGTCTCAATCCCCCAGCCCACTGAGAACAAACCCAACAGACATGGAAGTGGAAGACACTGGGAGTCACACAACTGAACTTTCTGAAATGATAGAAAATGCAGTAAAGAAACAGTTTCATGAAGCTATAGAGAAACTCAAATCAGAAATATTCTCTCAGCTAAAAAATGAAATGAGAATCATTATTAAAGAAATGTGTGTATCTAAAGAAGAGCAAGATAAAAAATAGAAGAACTTAAGAAAAAGATGGAAACAGTGAATGAACAATATAAGACAGAAACAGAATGCATGAAACAGATGCAAATGGAAATGCAGGAAATGAAAAACTCCATGGAAAGTTTGAAAAACCGCTTGAATGAAGCTGAAGATAGAATCTCAGATCTTGAAGACAGCATGGGAGATCATGGCCATGAAAGAAAAGATCTCTTAAAAATAGTAAGGAGCCAAGAAACAACAATTCAATAGCTGCAAGATGATGCCAAGAGAAATAACATAAGATTAATAGGCATCAATGAAAAAGCAGGGGTCAAAACTAATGACCTGTGAAGACTATTCACAGAAATAATAGCAGAAAACTTTCCAAACATGGGAAGAGAATCTGAAATACAGGTAACTGAGGCATACAGAACCCCAGTTAACCATAATCAAAATAAATAATCACCCAGACATATAATAATAAGGGTATCAGAAATAGAGCACAAGAACAAAATACTAAAAGCTGTGAGAGAAAAGAAACAGATCACCTACAAAGGAAAGCCTATCAGAATCGTGGCAGACTTCTCAACACAAACCTTTAAGTTAAGAAGAGCTTGGAGTGAAGTATTTCAAATCCTGAAAGAAAATAACTTTCAACCCAGATTAATGTACTCTGCAAAACTATCCTTAAAAATTGATGGAGAAATGATACTTTCTTTTTTTTATTTTAAAGATAGTAAAATACAACAGAACATAACAGAGTAAAGTCAATCAAAACAAAGCAGTAGGACTGGTACAGAACTTCGAAGACTGATAATGTGAGTACAATAGCTACTATAACATACCTTGCTATCATCAGATTAGTTGACCATTCCAACAAGTGTAGTAGAATTGAACCAAAAACAAAACAAAACAAAATCAATAAAAACAGAATATAAAATAAAGGGAAAAAAAGAGAAAAATAATAATGATCAGAGTAAAGCAAAATGGTGAGAACCATATTGGTCCTCAAAGACAAGACAGAAGAGAGTCCCCCATATTTGCAACATTGCCTACTGTCATCTTGGAAAGAGATGCTCAGGGTGCCGATCAGAGGCCTGCAAAATCTATGAAACAATACTAGCGTTAGTTGCTTTATGTACCTTAGTTGCCATCAATTTAGCCAGACCTCAGAGCCAGCAGCTTGCTTATGGGGTGGGTGTGTTATGATATGGATGATGTCCTTGATTCCAAGCCCACGTGCTAGTGCCCCATGGGCCCAGCGGGTTGGGGCCTGGTTGGACCCAGTCTGGTTCTCCTCCGGGGTCCTTGCAGTGCCCAACCCCCAGAAGGCGGATCAGTTCTCTCTTGATGTGAGCCGGTGCCATGCGAGCCCAGTGGGTTGGGGCCTGGTTTGGCCCATTCTGGTTCTAATACTTCCATGACAAAGAACAACTGAAGAAATTTATGGCCACTAAAGCAACACTACAAAATGTACTGAAAGACACTCTAGAAAGAGACAAAGATAGCTACAATCTTAAGAACAACAACAAAAGGAAACCACTAAGCAGGGCAAATAACTAAACAGAAAATGTAGAAAACTAACAACAGAAAGATATCATGACAGGGATGAGCCAGTACATATCAGTTATATCAATCAATGTAAATGGTCTCAATTCAACAATAAAAAGAAACAGACTAACAGAGTGTGTTAAGAAAAAAAACCCACTCCTCCTCTCACCACTATTTGAGGCCCCTCACACTCACCACCATCTGGTGACTCCCTTCATTATCCCTCCTTTGACATGCAAACACTTTTTAGTAAGACGACATCCCAGTTGTTGATTCTGGAAACTGTTTTCAGTGCAATTTGATTTTTGTTCATGAACTCTCTGCCTACTCCTATGTTATCAAGATTTTTGCCTACTCTGTCTTCTAGTAAGTTTAGTGTCTCTGTTTTAATATTCAGATCTTGGATCCATTTTGACTTTATTTTAGTGCATGGTGATAGACATGTATCTAATTTTAGTTTATGGCATATAGAAAGCCAGTTTTTCCAGTACCATTTGTTAAAGAGGCTATCTTTCTTCCAATGGACATGTTTGGCCCCTTTGTCAAAGATGAGGTGGCTAAGTGAGTTTGTAGTTGTGGCTGTATCTTCTAATCTATTCCTTTGATCTTCAGGTCTGTTTTGATTCCAGGACCATGCTGATTTTATCATAGTAGCTTTGTAGTACAGTTTCAGGTCTGGGATTGTGATGCCTCCTGCCTTCCCTTTGTTGCCCAGAATTGCCTTTGTTATTCTAGGTCTTTTCTGGTTCCAGATGAATTTCAGGAATGCTTTCTCTAGCTCTGTGAGGTAGGCAAGTGGTATTTTGATTGGGATTGCATTAAATCTGTATAACAATTTTGGGAGAATGGTCATTTTCATGATATTTGTTCTTCCTATCCATGAACAGGGAATATCTTTCCATTTTCTGAAATCTTCCATTTCCTTCTTTAGAGTAATGTAATTTTCACTGTATAGATCTTTTACTTCCTTTGTTAGATTGATTCCTAAGTATTTCATTTTTTTGGATGTTATAGTGAAGGGTGTGGTTTCCCTTATTTCTCTTTCAGTGACTTTGTTGTTTGTGTACAGGAATGCTATTGATTTTTGAGTGTTCACCTTGTATCCAGCTACACTACTGAATTTGGTTATTACTTCTAGAAGTCTTCTAATGGATTTTTGGGGGTCTTCTATGTAGAGTATCATATCGTCTGCAAATAATGATAATTTCACTTCTTTCTTTCCTATCCTTATTCCCTTTATTTCTTTCTCTTGTCTAATTGCCCTGGCTAATATTTCCAGAACTATATTGAATAGGAGTGGTGATAATGGACATCCTTGTCTTGTTCCTGATTTTAGGTTGAAAGCTTTCAGTTTTTGTCCATTTAGTGAGATGTTGGCTGTTGGTTTATGATATATGGCTTTTATCAGGTTGAGGTAGAGACCATCTATTCTGATTTTCTGCAGGGTTTTTATCATGAATGGGTGTTGGATTTTCTCGAAAGCTTTTTCTGCATCTATTGAGACGATCATGTGATTCTTGTCCTTGACCCTGTTGATATGCTGTATTACATTTATTGATTTGCATATTGCTATGGATTACAAACTGGTGGTCAACTTAGCACCAGTTGAATTAACTCAGCTGGTGTTGAGTAAAGATGCTCCACCTGAAGAAAGTTGCCAGCATAAATAGGGATGTGGAGAAGAAGAAGGAGGCATTGTGGGTTCTTCCAACAGTTGCTGTTGGAGTCGCTGATTCTCCTGGAGGTGCTTGTCATGCTGGCTTCTCCAATACGGATTCGGCCATTATCGTCGGAGAAGCTCGGGACCTCGTCGGTGAGAGTGGCTGTGTTTCACATTGCGGGAGCCCTGCTCCTCACATTGTGCATCGCTTCCTGGCTCCAGAGGGGAGGCTGTGTGCTGGAGAAGCTTGTCACGCTGGGCTTTCTGACCTGTGCTCAACTGTTCTCCATCATCGGAGGAGCGCGGGACCTCGTCACCGTTGGGGATGGCTGTGGTGCTCTTCAGGGCAGCCCCGCTTCTTCTTTTGAGTGTGACTTCTCGGCTCCTACATAGAACCCTCAAGCCACTGCACAGCTTCTTCACCCTGCTGGCATAGACTTTCTAGTTCCACTGCTGACCTGTGGCCTTCCCAGCACAGAACCATAAATAAACTGGCATGAGCCCTTATTGGGGGCTCTTAGATTCCCAGTTGGTACTGTGGGAGGCATTGTCATGCATTTGGGTCTCTAGTGGGACTCTTGCATGATATTGCTGTGGGATCCAGGCCCTCGGCTATCCTGGGTCTTAGTGTTGTGGACAGATTTTCCTGCACCGTCTTGTGCTTAACTTTGAGTGACTATTATAAAACAGTATTACAAACCCTGTGTCCTGTATGTAGTTGTTCTCCATGTAACCCCTGACTACAACACATATGTTAAACCATCCCTGCATTCCTGGGACAAATCCCATTTGATCATGGTGTATAATCTTTCTGATAACTTGCTGTATTCTATATGCCAGTATTTTATTGAGGATTTTTGCATCTATGTTCATTAGGGAGATTGGCCTGCAATTTTCTTTTTTGGTTGGGTCTTTCTCTGGTTTTGGTATTAGGGTAATACTTGTTTCCAGGAATGAGGTAGCGACACTTGCTTCCCTTTCGATTTCATTGAAGAGTTTGAGGAGTGTTGGCATTAAGTCTTCCTTAAATTTCTTGTAGAATTCAGCAGTGAATTCATCAGGGCCCAGGCTTTTCTTTGTTGGTAGGGTCCTAATTACATTTTCAATTTCATTTGCTGAAATTGGGTTATTCAGCAGCTTTACATCTTCTTGATTCAGCTTTGGTAATTCATAGGTTTCTAGGAATCTGTCCATTTCTTCTGTGTTATCGAATCTATGCGAGTAAAGGTTTTTGAAGTAGGTGTTGATGATCTTCTGTATTTCCTCCGGGTCTATAGTGATTTCACCCTTTTCCTTTCTTATTGCATGAATCTGAGTTTTTTCTTTCCTCTTCTTGATAAGGTTGGCTAGGGGTTTATCAATTTTATTTACTCTTCCAAAGAACCAACTCTTGGATTCATTAATTCTTTGTTTTGTTTTCTTATTTTCAATTGCATTAATTTCTGCTCTAATCTTAATAATTTCCTCCCTTCTATGGGCTTTGGACTTAACTTGTTCGTCTTTTTCTGGGAGTTTGACGTACAGCATTAGGTTGTTTATGTGTGTTCTTTCCGTTTTTCTGTTGTGGGAGTTGAGTGCTATAAATTTCCTCTGAGGACTGCTTTCATTGTATCCCACATGTTCCGGTAACGTGTATTTACATTTTTGTTCAATTGTAGATATTGTTTCATTTCTTCTGTAACTTCTTCTGTGACCCATTGGTTATTTAGGAGAGTATTATTTAATTTCCATGTGTTTATGCGGTTATTGTAGGTTTTTTTTGTCATTCATTTCCAATTTTACTGCGCTATGGTAAGATAATATGCATGGAATTATTTCAGTTCCTTTGCATTTACTTAAGCATGTTTTGTGGACCAGTATATGATCTATTTTAGAGAGTGACCCATGTGCAGCTGAGAAGAATGTGTATTCTGATGTTGATGGGTGGAATACTCGGTACACATCTACTAGGTCCATTTGTTCACAAGTTTGATTCAGTTCTATTATTTCTTTGCTGATTTTTTGTTTGGTTGATTTGTCTCTCTGTGACAGTGAGATGTTAAGGTTCCCTGTTATAGCTGTATGATTGTTTATTTGGGTTTTCATATGTATTAAGAATTGTCTTACATTGTTGGGTGCTCTCATATTTGGTGCATATATATTTATGATTGTAATCTCTTCCTCTTGAAGTTTTCCCCTCACAAGTATGTAGTGACCTTCTTTATCTCTTTTGATCATTCTCAGTTTGAAGTTTGCATTGCCTGTAAACATAATATCTACCCCTGCGCTTTTGTGGGTTCCTGTTGCATGGAGTATTGTTTTCCAGCCTTTGATTTTTAGTCTGTGAATTTCCTTTTGAGTGAGATGTGTTTCTTGTACACAGCATATTGTTGGGTTTTGTTTCTTAACCCACTCTGCTAGTGTGTTTCTTTTTATTGTTGAGTTGAGACCATTTACATTGATTGACATAACTGATATGTACTGACTCATCCCTGTCATAATATCTTTCTGTTGTTGGTTTTCTACACTTTCTGTTTATTTGCCCTACTTAGTGGTTTCCTTTTGCTGTTGTTCTTAAGAGTGTAGCTATCTTTGTCTCTTTCTAGAGTGTCATTCAGTACTCTTTGTAGTGTTGGTTTGGTGGCCGTAAATTTCTTCAGTTCTTCTTTGTCATGAATGTATCTTATTTCTCCATCAATTTTTAAGGATAATTTTGCAGGGTACAGCAAACTGGGTTGAAAGTTGTTTTGTTTCAGGATTTGAAATAGTTCACTCCAAGCTCTTCTTAACTTAAAGGTTTGTGTTGAGAAGTCTGCCATGATTCTGATAGGCTTTCTTTTGTAGGTGATCTGTTTCTTTTCTCTGACAGCTTTTAGTATTTTGTTCTTGTGCTATACTTCTGATACCCTTTGTATTATATGTCTGGCTGAAGATTTATTTTGGTTATGGTTAGTTGGGGTTCTGTATGCCTCAGTTACCTGTATTTCAGATTCTCTTCCCATGTTTGGAAAGTTTTCTGCTATTATTTCTGTGAATAGTCTTCGTAGGTCATTAGTTTTGACCCCTGTTTTTTCATTAATGCCTATTAATCTTATGTTATTTCTCTTGGCATCATCTTGAAGCTGTTGAATTGTTGTTTCTTGTTTTCTTACTATTTTTAGGAGATCTTTTCTTTCATGGCCATGATCTCCCATGCTGTCTTCAAGATCTGAGATTCTATCTTCAGCTTCATTCAAGCGGTTTTTCAAACTTTCCATGGAGTTTTTCATTTCCTGCATTTCCCTTTGCATCTGTTTCATGCATTCTGTTTGTGTCTTATATTGTTCATTCAAAGTTTTGATCATTTTGTTAAGTTCCTCTATTTTTTTATCTTGGTCTTCTTTAGATACACACATTTCTTTAATAATGATTCTCATTTCATTTTTTAGCTGAGAGAATATTTCTCTATCATTTCATTGAGCTGTTTCTTTACTGAATTTTCTATCATTTCAGAAAGTTCAGTTGCGTGACTCCCACTGTCTTCCATTTCAGTGTCTCTTGGGTTTGTTCTCAGTGGGCTGGGGGACTGAGACTACCTCTTGGTCTTTTGTTTTGTCATTTTCTTCTAGAGCCTATGTGGCTCTGTGTGCTGCGAGGCAGACCGGGCATTCCCCTGGTGGGTCACGCTGAGCCGTGGGTCCCAGTAGAGCTGTATCTTGAGCACAGTAAGTGAGGGTGGCCTCCTGGGGTGTGTGGGTGGAGCCTCAGCCTTCCCAGGTAGGGGCCAAGGCCTCCCAGTCCCAGAGAGCTAGGCAGAGTGTACCGTGGAGTGTGTCACTGCCCTGGCCCTAAGTCTGGCTGCAAGGAGTTCAGGGGTTCCGCTGTACCAGCAAGCCTGGGCAAGTCCCAGGCCTACAGTGCGGGGGCCTTGCTTCTTGCTCTGCAGGGCCCACAAGCTCTAGGATGTGGCACGCACCGCTCCACTGAAGTATGGAGCTCGTGCTTGGTCTGTGCTCTGGTGTAGGGAGCTCAAGCTCTCCAAGGCCCTGCAGCTATGCTGGTCAGTTCCTGATGAGCAGCTCTGGGGTCCTGGGCTGGGCTGGGCTGGGCTGAGTATCTCTGTCTCCTGCGAGGCTGGCTGGGAGTTCCTCTGGTGGGTTGCACTGAGCCGCGGGACCCGGTAGAGCTGGATCTTGTGCACAGCAATTGAGGGCAGCCTCCCGGGTCATGTGGGTGGAGCCTCTGCCTTTCTGGGTGGGGCCAAGGCCTCCTGGTCCCAGGGAGCTAGGCAGAGTGTACCCCGGAGTGTGGCACTGCCCTGACCCTAAGTCTGGCTGCAAGGAGTTCAGGGGTTCCGCTGTAACAGGCAAATGTGGGTTATTTAAGAGTTTCTACATGTTATATTTTTATCCAGAAAGATTCTACTATACCACAGAAACAACATCAGAGATTAACCTCAGAATGCTCAGTGTCTCAAATGACCTTAAGTAACAAACATTACACAGGTAGATAATATGACATACTACAAAAATAAGCATAAATTTCAAGAAAAAAATTCTTCTAAACTGTCCACAGTTATTTAGAACATGCTAATATATGAATATAATTAATGCAGAATCAAATGTGTCTAATTTTTAAAATTTTATTTTTGAAGTGTGTCTGTTTAGATGGGGCTTAAAGCTCCTTAATACACAATGAATGTAAACCTTCAAAGGTGTTGAAGCAACGTTAGTACACTGGCCAAATGGCAGAGATTGTAGAAGCACCCTGTGAGAACTCTTTCTCAAGCTGTGGCTTGGAGACCATATCAATCCTTGACTGCAGACTCCAAAGTGGTTTCCCCAATGAAGTGCTTCTCCTTTAAAGGAATGGGAATGGAAGAAAGAAATCAAACACGTTGAGCCACAAAATTTTGAAGTCAAGGGGTAGGTCTACCCATAACCCTGCTAATGCACACCAGCAGACAGATTTGGGTACAAGTTAATTGGACTTATGTTTTCTTATGCCGATAATCAGAGTATTAAATGCAGAAACATGAATCCCTGAAATACATGCAACTCAGTGTGTACAGATATACAATAAAAAACATATACTTTTAAAAGTAGAATACATAATTTAATGACACATAAAATACTACTGTCCTTGGCTTTGGGCAATGAGGTCTGCTTTCAGGGATCAGGTAGAACCCCTTTCTTTTTAATATCAAAATAAAAAACAACACCAAAAACACAAGTTCACTTTGGACGAAATTTTAGAATAACCCAGACTGAAAAGAATTTAAAATACAAAATCCAGCAGAGGGAAGTGGTCCAGGCTGGGCTGTAGGGCAGGTGGAGGTGAATACCACCCCTTGGCTAGAACCACAGTGGCCCCGTGGGAGTTTTGAAGTGGAGCCCATCAAGCTGATCTAATAGCCAGAGCAATGCAAAGGCCAATGGGTTTAGGGACCAGGACCCATAATACCTGGACAACACTCAGAACCCCCTACAACCTGGTAAGTGCTGGGGACATGCCCATGGAACCAACCTGACATTTGGAAAAACCTGTAGACTAGTGAGGTTTGGGAACACTATCCAATCCAACCTTACCTCAAACCCCCTTGCAATGTGAGGGGACCCCAAGAATTCTAGCAACGCCCAAGTCTGCAAAAAGCAAAAAAGCAAGGAGACTAAAATTAAAGCAGGATCAAAAGCCACAAAAGTGAATGTAGTGGATTTTCTCAGCAGAATGGGCACATTATCAATAGGATGTACTTTGGCTTCTTTGCTTATGTTCCTGCCACCCTCTGCCTGGTTCAGCTCAAAGTTCCCAGAAGCAATGAAAAGTTTGTCCAGTCAGTGTTCTCTGCTCCACGGTCAGAGTTCACAGGTCAAGTTTAGGCAGCTTCCTGAATCATTGGAGGCACTCATACCCCTGGGCCCTGTGCCACCCATTACCCAAGTGACCTGGGTGGGGTCCAGGGCCCTTATCATTTTTCCACCATAGGCTAGATTCCAAGTAACAGCAAGGTGGTCCTGAAGCAGTCTGTGGCTTCAAGGTCCTTTCTTTTATCCTCCACTAACAAAGCTGTGTCCTCAGGGTGCAGGGCTGTTTCACTGGGCTCCAATTATGCCTATTCAATGATTCTCAGATGTCTTCAGAAACCAGAAAGGTTCTGAACCAGTGCCAGTGAGCAGATGTCCTGTGGCTGTAGAATGGCCAGTAGAGATGGCAAAGGCTGAACATTTCATTCATTGGCGAGACCAAGTGGCTGGGAGACCCATAAGCATGGGAACTGAGTTCTTGAGGCTGTTACATAAGTCTTCTGAATGTCGTACTCCAGATAGAAACAGTCCAGGAGAGGCTTGTTTTGTCACCAATCTTGAGAAATGGATGAAAGAAGCTTCACTTATAATTAAATGAAATGAAAGTAAGAGTTTACTCTTTAATACATACTCCAGTCATTTTGTTGTTTAACTATAATTATTAACAATATCAATTGAACAATTCAATTTCTCTTTGTGACATTTTTATGCATACTATTATGCTTTAGATCAAAAGTGATCCCCAAATATCCCATGTTTGGAAAGTGATTGGCTCATGAGGTAGTTATACTTATCTGGGGCTTCATGCATTGATGAATTTAGTAGGTGACTGATCTGTTATATGTGGATCACTTGTGGTGTGACTCTGAGAGTGAGTTCTTGTCATTCAGTCCTCCCTTCTTTCTCTGCTGTCCACTTTCACATTATTTTAGTAGCAAATGCATTCACAGTCTGGGGTTCTCTTGCTGGAGAATAAGCTGCTCCACTTTCTTATCACTGAGCCATTGCAGACGTCTCTCACCAGCGGCACACGTACTGTGTCATTTCCAGAACAGACATGGCTGCCAGACTCAGGCAGTAAGTGGCTGAAGGGTTGCGGGGTGGCTCCCCAGTTTTTATATTAAGGTAATCATTTTTGTTTCAAACTATCAGATTGCAGGTCTTGGCAAAAGTGAATATGAGAAAAAAATGTCAGAGAATACGGATAGCATTGAGACTATATAAATATAAAATAAACATAAAATAAGGGCAAGAGTTTCTAATGATAATGAAAAGGAATGCCAATATCATGTGCGATAAAAGAAAAATGCAAATCTTGATAGACTTACATCACTTAGAAGCCTTATACTCAATCACTAACAGTGAAATCTCCACCTTGCCTGAAAAAGCTACTAAACTTTTTCACTCTACCTTCTAAATTTCCTCCAAAATATAATGCATCACTTTTAGGGTAATCTTATTTTACTTGGCTCTGAATGTGTGAGGAAAAAGTATTGATGAGCTTGTGAACGTCATAGGATTACTTACAAATTAGTAATTTTTTTGGTATTTTTTCTGATGCGATTTAGCATTTCAATAGCTATCTGGAAAATATTGAAGTAAGTGAATAGTTCTTTATTAAAACTTCAAGAAAATGTAAGCAGTCCTGCAGAATATGGAAAATGCCCACTGGGTAATAAAAATTGAAGCAGTGTCTTCAATTTTTGATACTATTTAAAACATGAAATGAAACAGATGTTGGTGAAGAAAAGGAAATGTAGTCTATCATGTAGTATATCACATGCATAATATAAAAATCATTCACAAGCATAATATGATAAAATTTTCATATCTTTTCCCCAAAACAAATATTTTAATTAATTTTTTCATTTATTTCCATCTGTATTAATGTTTGAATCTTGTTGACTTTTGTATTCTTCTCTCAATATATCTTTCACAATAAGCATGACATCACAAACAAAGAGTAAATTATTGTACTGCAGAGGTGAAAAATATCACAGAGATTCCAATTGTTGATATTCTTCTAAACAGTTGTGAGTATAGCAAGATATAAAAAATAATGAAAAAATGTTGAAATTACCGTGTTGAGTTTTTCTGGTTTGGAAAGATAAATAGAAGAAAGACTTCTCACAGTCAAAGAATATACTTGCCCTATCTCCAGCAAGTAACAAAGACATGAATAATATTGTGGGCTAGAAAGAGACCACGCACTCAGTGATGACCTTCCATAGAATTCCCTGACATGATATTTTTATCAAGCTTGACACAACAAAGTACTGTCATGTTTTTGAAATGCATACATCCAACTTATTCTTCATTGTACTACTTACAATGGTACTAAACACACCTAAGAAAACAAACTCTTGGCTAGGACATAAGCAAGTTGACAGGATAAAAATTCAATTGCTGTCCATGACAGAACCATCTATTTGAGTAACAACCCATGTGTGAATAATACTTTGCAAGGTCTAAGGAAACAAGGTGAGAGATTACAACACTGTACATAGGATATAAATATGCAATTATGCAAATGAGAATTCAGGAAGGACAATTATTTATTACCCATGTTACCTCCCCTAACCAGACATAACAGGTTTAGAGATACACTTTCTGCTCGGAAAAAGGAAAGAGAAGCAAGCAGCAGCAGAAATTGCCTTGGACCTTCACATGGGAATACTTCAGTAAAACTTACCACTGTCCAAAGACCACAGCTACAGATGCCAGGTAGGTTCCAGAGAAAGGAGCCTTTTATCTTATCTGGCACAGGTGAGAGTATGTGGCCTTAGTTTCTGACCTGCTCGGCAGTCTTGGTCACTCACAGTGCCCTGCAGTTGGATGGTCTCCACAGCCCAGGATTCAGGTCCACATTCCACCATTCTGGCCCTTGCAGATACAAATATCAGGACCTGCCACTATGAAGCAAGCCCCAGCTGATGCACTCTGCCTTTATCCTAACCAGTGACATTCCCAAGGTTAAAACCCCAGGTTTTCTTTGGACAAAATCCAACACCCATTCATGATAAAAACCCTACAGAAAATCGGAATAGATGGTCTCTACCTCAACCTGATAAAAGCCATATATCAGAAACCAACAGCCAACATCTTACTAAATGGACAAAAACTGAAAGCTTTCAACCTAAAATCAGGAACAAGACAAGGTTGGCCATTATCACCACTCCTATTCAATATAGTTCTGGAAATATTAGCCAGAGCAATTAGACAAGAGAAAGAAATAAAGGGAATAAGGATAGGAAAGAAAGAAGTGAAATTATCATTATTTGCAGACGATATGATACTCTACATAGAAGACCCCCAAAAATCCATTAGAAGACTTCTGGAAGTAATAACTAAATTTAATAATGTAGCTGGATACAAGGTGAAAACTCAAAAATCAATAGCATTCCTGTACACAAACAACAAAGTCACTGAGAGAGAAATAAGGGAAACCACACCCTTCACTATAACATCCAAAAAAATGAAATACTTAGGAATCAATCTAACAAAGGAAGTAAAAGATCTATACAGTGAAAATTACATTACTCTAAAGAAGGAAATCGAAGAAGATTTCAGAAAACGGAAAGATATTCCCTGTTCATGGATAGGAAGAACAAATATGAAAATGACCATTCTCCCAAAATTGCTATACAGATTTAAAGCAATCCCAATCAAAATACCACTTGCCTACCTCACAGAGCTAGAGAAAGCATTCCTGAAATTAATCTGGAACCAGAAAAGACCTAGAATAACAAAGGCAATTCTGGGCAACAAAAGGAAGGCAGGAGGCATCACAATCCCCAACTTGAAACTGTACTACAAGCTACTATGATAAAATCAGTATGGTACTGGAATCAAAACAGACCTGAAGATCAAAGGAATAGATTAGAAGATACAGCCACAACTACAAACTCACTTAGCCACCTCATCTTTGACAAAGGGGCCAAACATGTCCATTGGAAGAAAGATAGCCTCTTTAACAAATGGTACTGGAAAAACTGGCTTTCTATATGCCATAAACTAAAACTAGATCCATGCTTATCACCATGCACTAAAATAAAGTCAAAATGGATCAAAGATCTGAATATTAAAACAGAGACACTAAACTTACTAGAAGACAGAGTAGGTAAAAATCTTGATAACATAGGAGAAGGCAGAGTGTTCATGAAAAAAATGAAATTGCATGGGAAACACTTCCCAGAATAAACAACTGGGATGTCATCTTACTAAAAAGTTTTTGCATGTCAAAGGAAATCTCCAACAGAGTGAAAAGAAAACCCACGAACTGGGAAAATATCTTAGCCAATTGTCCATCAGACAAAGGACTTCTATCTAAAATGTAAAAAGAATTAAAAGAAATCAGATCCCCAAAATTGAAGGACCCAATCCAAAAATGGGGATCTGAGATGAATACACACTTCTCAGAGAAAGAAATACAAATGGCAAATAAATATATGAAAAAATGTTCAACATCAATGGTCATTCGGGAAATGCAAATTAAAACAACACTGAGATTCCGTCTCACTCCAGAAAGAATGGCCAAGGCTAAAAAATCAAGTAACAGCAAATGCTGGAGGGGCTGTGGGGAAAAAGGAACTCTTCTCCACTGTTGGTGGGAGTGTAGACTGGTGCAGCCACTGTGGAAGTCAGTGTGGAGATTCCTCAAGAAGCTAGGATTACAGATCCCATTCAACCCAGTTATCCCACTTCTGGGCATTTTCCCAGAAGAATTGAAAACATCATACCACGGTGATATCTGTGCACCCATGTTTATAGCAACCCAATTTGTAATAGCCAGATCTTGGAAACAACCCAAGTGCCCATGAATCAAAGAATGGATAAAAAAGATGTGGTATTTTTATACAATGGAGTACTACTCAGCTATTAAGAAAGATTGTATTGAGACTTTTATAAGTAAATGATCACGACTTAAGACCATACTCATAAGTGAGATAAGTCAAGCCCACATGTGTAAATACCATATTGTCTCCCTAGTGTAAGAAACTGAAACAGTATGTATGACCCAAAATCTATAATAAATGCTATGGAAGGGTCAAAAACAGCTTGAAGAGCAAAAGTAACTGGGAAGGGAAAAGGGGGAAAGAGGGAAGGGAAAAGGAAAAGATATAAATCTGTATATATGTATATGTAAGATAACTAAAACGAACACACTGCTGAATGTATTCATTATTGAGGAAGAGCAATTAATACTGATATGATTAGATCAATTTTACATGTCTATATCTGTTAATGTAAACAACCATTTTAAAGATAACAATATGCAATATTGCAACCATTGTCAAATTTCTATCATCCTGTCTTGTAAACCTGTCATGTTACTGTTGTGCATTTACTCTAGTCTTTTGTCTGTTTTGTTTTTTGTCTTTGTTGTATATGTCTTTTTTTCTGCTTAAATAATAATAAAAAAAGAAACTCTTAAATATTTATGTCAGTCTAGCAATGTGTTTATTTACATAAGTCAAATTATGTAAATTGAGTTTTACCTGATTTCTTAATTCTCTTTCACTGAAACGCATTCTATTTAATTCTTTTCTGTTTTGGGTTTGATTTCATAGCCACTTGAGTGACTAGTTAATAATATCAGTGGATGAAGGACTGAGCAAGATAATCCTTAATTCATGGAATTTGCTTGTTAATGCAAAAAGTTGTTTCCTCAAGTTAGCCATTTAAGACTCAGTCTCAGAGGATGGCTTTCTACAGCTGCTCACACAGCAAACAGTCATACATACTTTTTAAATCGAATGTTTAATCTTATCTTTGTTTATTTATCCACTTTATATACTGTGAAAACTTAAATTTTTGTTTTAGTTTCATCCACGTAGAATATTAAACTCCCTGGCTTTGCAACTCTCATTTTTATTGGATTTTTACTAAATTCAAAGGTAATTTTGAAAGTTCAACCAAAATGTCTTTTAGTTTGTATCCTTTCATTTCTTCTAAATCTTATAGGCTTATTTCTTCTAAAATTATAGGCTTACCTATAACTTTTCTCAACAGCCTTTGCACTTATAATTAATTTAATGTCTAGGATTATATTGTTTTTAGAAGATGCCCTCTGATTCTGTAGTGTTTTTTCTAGATGAAAAATCTGGCACCCATGCTGATATGTTTGGTCCTCCATTGTAACTTCCAAATCAGGGAGCAGAAAAGAGTCAGTTTAGCCCGGTCGGAGTCATTGGTTGCCAAGTCGAGGGTTTTCTGGCTCCCTGTGAGCCTGGCCTCTTGTCCAATGGAGGAAAGCCTATGCACTGTCCACAGAGAAGAGCTCCCACCCCGTGGGACTCGGTGCCCAGTCCACATGAAAGGGGAGACAAAGACAGTGGCTCCACACTCAGTGAATCATGAAAGGTGACAGAAAAAGGAAACCTTTCTAATGATGTATTTTAAGTTTAATGATATAAAGGATTAAGAATATTAAATGATTATTTTCCTCAAGGCAAATTGATATTCAAACTCATCTGTTGAATACATTAATATTTGTTTCATAATTTTGTTAGAGTTTTCTGGTTCAATAGAGAAGCAGAAGGACAGAGAAAGTGGCTGTTTATTGAGAATGCAGAGAGATTCTATCTTCAGCTTCAATCAAATGGTTTTTCTAACTTTCCATGGAATTTTTCATTCCCTGAACTTGCCTTTGAATCTGTTTCATGCATTCTGTGTCTTATATTGTTCAAGGTTTCCATCATTTTCTTATTGCCTTCTATTTTTATCTTGATCTTTAGATATACACAGCATTTCTTTCATAATGATTGTCATTTCATTTTTTAGCTGAGAGAATATTTCTGATTTGAGTTTCTCTATAGCTTCATCAAGCTGTTTCTTTACTGCATTTGCTATCATTTCAGAAAGTTCAGTTGTGTGACTCCCAGTGTCTTCTATTGTAGGGTCTCTTGGGTTTGTTCTCAGTGGGCTGGGGGACTGAGACTGCTTCTTGTTCTTTCATTTTGTCATTTTCTTCTGGAACCTGTGTGGCTGGGCAGGCAGCCTTCCAATGAATTGTACTGGAACACTGTATTTGGTAGAGCTTCAATCTTCCAATATCCCCATGGCTAGCTGGGGCACACTCCCAGATTATGGCTCTGGACCTTTGTATTCTATGGTTCGTGAGGTTGGACACGTGTTCCCCTCATATACTTTGTTGGGTTGCTCTGGGTTTCTGGGCTATGTGCCCTGTGAGTCTGGCCGGGCATTCCCCTGGTGGGTTGTGCTGAGACACGGGACTAGGTAGAGCTGCGTCCTCTGTGCAGCTATTGAGGGCTCACTACCAGACTGTGCTGCTGGAGCCTCTGCCTTACTGGGTGGGGGCCAAGACCTCTGGGACCCAGGTGGCTAGGCAGAGTGTAACCTGGAGTGTGGCAACATCCAGATCTTGTGTCTGGTTGCAAGTTCAGTGCTTCTAGAGCACTGTGCCAGGCAGGCCCAGGCAAGTCCCAGGCATATAGTGCCAGGTCCTTGTTCCTGGTTGGGTGGGTGCACAACATCTAGGACCTGCTGAGTAGGTCACAACCCTGAACAATGGAGCTTGTGCCTCCTGCTCTGATGGGCAGAGCTCAAGCTCTGTAAGGCCCTGCAGTTACGCTGGCCAGTTCCTGATGAGCAGCTCTGGGGCTCTGAGCTGGGTTGGGTTCAGTACCTCCGTGTCCTGCAATTCTGGCCAGGCATTCCCCTCCTGGGTTGCACTGAGACACGGGACTGAGTAGAGCTGGATCCTCTGTGCAGCTATTGAGGGTGTACTCCTGGACTGTGCTACTGGAGCCTCGGCATTACTGTGTGGGGGCTGAGACCTCTGGGACCCAGGCAGCTAGGCAGAGTGCACCCTGGAGTGTGGTGCCACCCAGACCTTGTGTCTGGTTGAGAGTTCAGAGCCTCTGGTGGGGACCTGATTTTTAAAAATTCTTTGTATGTTCTGGATAGAAGTCCTTTGTCTGAGGAGCAGTTGACTAAGATTTTTTCCCAATTCATGAGTATTTCTTTCACTCTGCTAGTGATTTCTTTTGAGATGCAAAAAGTTTTTAATAAGATGAGATCCCAGTTATTGATTCTGGAAAATATTTCATGGGAAGTTTAATTTTTGTTCATAAATTCTCTACTCATGCCTATGTCTTCAAGATTTCTACCTACTTTGTTTCCAGTAGATTTAGTTTTTCTGTTTTAATATTTAGATCTTTGACCCAGTTTGACTTTAATTTAGTGCATGGAGATAGACTTGGGTCTAGTTTTACTTTTTTGGCACATGAAAATCCAGCATTACTTATTAAAGAGGCTATCTTTTTTCCAGTGAACATGTTTGGTCCCTTTGTCAAAGATATGGTGGCTGAATGTGTTTGTAGTTGTGGCTGTATCTTCTAATCTATTCCATTGATCTTTATGTCTGTTTTTATTCTAGTACCATGCTGATTTTGTAATATAGTTTCAAGTTGGGGATTGTGATGCTTCCTTCCTTTCATTTGTTACCCAGAATTGCATTTGCTCTTCTAGGTCTCTTCTGGTTCGAGATGAATTTTAGGGATGATTTCTTTAGATCTGTGAGGTAAGTAAATGGCATTTGGATTAGAATTACATTGAATCTGTATAACAATTTTGGGAGAATGGCCATTTTTACAATGTTTGTTCTTTATATCCATAAACAAGGAATGTCTTTCGATTTTCTGAGATCCTCTTCAATTTCATTTTTAAGAGTATTGAGGGGTGTGGCCCCATGGCAGGTCTTGGTGGTTGCGAACTCCACCCAACCAGGAGCAAGGCCCTGGCACCATATCCTGGGGATGCACTTTGGCTAGACTCAAGCTCCAGAGGTTCTGAACTCCTCACAGCCAGACACAAGACCCCAGTTGTGTCACACTCCAGAGTGCACTCTGTCTACCCCCCTGGGTCCTGGACATTCTGAACTTCATGCAACCAGGCAAAAGTCCCCAGTACCAAAACCCAGGGGTGCATTTCTGCTAGCCACCTGGGTTGCAGAGGTTCTGAACTCTACACAGCTAGGTTCTGGGGTCCAGCCACAATCTCCTGGTGTGTGCCCTTGCTAGCTACAGGGAGGATATGAGCTTTTCCCAGCCCAGCATCCTAGAGCAACCCAATAAAGTACATCAGGAGAACACATGGCCAGCCTCACAGGCCAGAGAGCACAAGAATCTGGCATCATAGTTTGTGGGTGTGACCCAGGTAGCCACAGGGATGTTGGAGGATTGAAGCTCTATCCAGTGCAGTGTTCCAGTGAAATTCACTGGGAGGGTGCCTTGTCAGCCACACAGATTCCAGAGGAAAATGACAAAATGAATGAGCAAGATGCAGTCTCAGTCCTCCAGCCAGTTGAGAAGAAACTGAAATGGAAGACACTGGGAATCACACAAATGAACTTTCTGAAATGATAGCAACTGAAGTAAAGAAACAACTCCATGAAGTTATAGAGGAAATCAGATCAGAATCAATCTCTCAGGTAAAAAAATAAAACAACAGAACTTATGAAAGAAATGCTGTGAATATCTAAAGAAGATCAAGATAAAAAATAGAAGAACATAAGAAACTGATGGAAACTTTGAATGAACAATATAAGACACAAATAGAATGCATGAAACAGATTCAAAGGGAAATTCAGGAAATTAAAAATTCCATTGGAAGTTGTCAAAACCGCTTGAATGAAGCTGAAGATAGACTCACAGACCTTGAAGACAGCATGGAAGCATATGATCATTAAAGAAAAGATCTCTTAAAAATAACAAGGAACCAGGAAACAACAGTTCAACAGCTGCCAGATGATGCCAAGAGAAACAGTGTAAGATTGAAAGGCATAAATGAAAAAGCAGGGGTCAATACAAATGACCTGTGAATACTATTTGCAGAAATAAGAGCAAAAAATTTTCCAAACATGGGATGAGAATCTGATATACAGATAAGTGATGCATACAGAACCCCAATTAACCAGAACCAAAATAAACCTCCACCCAGACATATAATAATTAGGATATCAGAAATTCAGCAGAAGAACAGAATACTAAAAGCTGTCAGAGAAAAGAAACAGACCACCTATGAAGGAAAGACTATCAGAATCATGGCAGATTTCTCAACACAAAGCTGTATGTCAAGAAGAGCTTGGAGTGAAGTACTTCAGATCTTGAAAAAAAAAAAAAACAACTTACAACCCAGATTGACACATCCTTCCAAGCTATCTTGAAAAATTGATGGAGAAATAAGATACTTCCACAACAAAGAGCAACTGAAGAAATTCATGGCCACCAAACCAACACTACAGGGTACTGAAAGACACTGTAGAAAGAGACAAATATAACTACAGTCCCAATAACAGCAGCTAAAGGAAACAATTAGGTAGGGCAAACAATTAAATGGAAAAAGTAGGAAACCAACAACAGAAAGATAACATGACAGGGATAAATCAGTACATATCAGTTATAACAATCAATGTAAATGGTCTCAACTCACCAATGAAAAGAAACACACTAGCAGAGTGGGTTAAAGAACAAAATCCAACAATATGCTGTGTACAGGCAACACATTTCAATCAAAAGGAAATTCACAGACTAAAAATCAAAGCGTGGAAAATGATACTCCATGCAACAGGAACCCAGAAAAAAGCAGAGGTAACTACTTTGTTTGCAGACAATGTGAACTTCAAACCAATAATGATCAAAAGAGATAAAGAAGGTCACTACATGCTTGTTAGGGAAAAACTTCAAGAGGAATAGATTACCATCATAAATATATATATGTATCAATATGGGAGCACCCAACTATGTAAGACAAATCTTAATAGACATGAAAAACCAAATAAACAATAATATAGTTATAATGGGGAACCTTAACACCATTCTCACACAGAGGCAGATCAACCAAACAAAAAATCAGCAAAGAAATAATAGAACTGAATTAAACTTGTGAACAAACGGACCTAATAAATGTGTACTGAGTATTCCACCCAACATCAGAATACACATTCTTCTCAGATGCACATTGTTCATTCTCTAAAATAGACAATATACTAGTCCACAGAACATGCTTAAGTAAATGCAAAGTAATTGAAATTACTCTTTGCATATTATCTGACCATAGAGCAATAAAATTGGAAATTAATGGCAAAAATATCCAGAAAAACCCAAAAATACATGGAAATTAAGTAACACTCTCCTAAACAATCAATGGTCCACACAAAAAATTAAAGAAGAAATTAAACAATATCTACGATCAATCAAAAATGCAGATAAGAATTACCAAAACCTGTGGGAAACAATGAAACAGTCCTCAGAGGGAAATTTATAGCACTAAACTCCCACATCAGAAAAATGGAAAGAACACACATAAACAACCTAAGGGTGCACCTCAAATTTCTAGAAAACAGAAGAGGAAATCAATCCCAAAGCCAAAAGAAGGGAGGAAATTATAAAGATCAGAACAGAAATGAATGAGATTGAAACTAAGAAAACAATACAAACAATTAATGAACCAAAGAGTTGGTTCTTTGAAAGAATAAATAAAATTGTTAAACCCCTAGCCAATCTTATCAAAAAGAGGAAAGAAAAAACTCAAGTTCATGCAAAAAGAAACAAAAAGGGTGAAATCACTACAGATCCTGTGGAAATACAGAAGATCATCAACACCTACTTCAAAAACCTTTATTCCCATAGGTTCAATAACACAAAAGAAATGGACAGATTCCTAGAAACGAATGAACTACCTAAGTTGAATCAAGAAGATGTAAAACTGTTGAATAACCCAATTTCAGCTAATGAAATTGAAAATGTAATTAGAACCTTACCAACGAAGAAAAGCCCAGGTCTTGATGGATTCACTGCTGAATTCTACAAGAAATTTAGGGAAGACTTAATGCCAACACTCCTCAAACTCTTCAATGAAACTGAAAGGGAAGCAGGTCTCCCTAACTCATTCCTGGAAGCAAGCATTGCTCTAATACCAAAACCAGAGAAATACCAAGCCAAAACAAACAAACAAAAAATTACAGGCCAATCTCCCTCATGAACATAGATGCAAAAATCCTCAATAAAATACTGGCAAATAGAATACAGCATGTAATCAGGAAGATTATACACCACAATCAAGTGGAATTCATCCCAGGAATGCAGGGATGGTTCGACATATGCAAATCAATAAATATAATACACCATATCAACAGGGCCAAAGACAAGAATCACATGATCATCTCAATAGATGCAAAAAAAGCTTTAGACAAAATCCAAAATTTTTATCTCATGATAAAAATCCTACAGAAAATCAGAATAGAGGGTCTCTACCTCAACCTGATAAAAGCCATGTATTATAAACCAACAACTAACACCTTACTAAATTGAGAAAAACTGAAAACTTTCAACCTAAAATCAGAAACAAGACAAGGATGTCCATTATCACCATTCCTAATCAATATATTTCTGGAAACATTAGCCAGAGTAATTAGACAACAGAGAGAAATAAAAGGAACAAGGATAGGAAAGGAAGAAGTTAAATTATCATTATTTGCAGATGATATGATACTCTATATAGAAGATCCCCCAAAATCCATTGAAAGACAAATTCATTGTAATAACCAAACTCAGTAATATTGCTGGATATATGGTCACCACTCAAAAATCAATAGTATTCCTGTACACAAACAACAAATTCACTGACAGAGAAATAAGGGAAACCACACCCTTCACTATAGCATCCAAAATAAAATGAAATATTTAGGAATCAATCTAACAAAGAGAGTCAAAGATCTATTCAGTGAAAATTACATTTCTCTAAAAAAGGAAATAAAAGAGGATTCCAGAAAATGGAAAGATATTCCCTGTTCAGGGATAAAACAAACATTGTTGCAATGGCCATTCTCCCAAAATCGTTATTCAGATTTAATGCAATCTCAATCAAAATACCACTTACATACCTCACAGATCTAGAGAAATCATTCCTAAAATTCAGCTGGAACCAGAAGAGACCTAGAATAGCAAAGGCAATTCTGGACAACAAAGGTAAAGCAGGAGGTTTCACAATCTTGGACCTGAAACTGTATTACAAAGCTACTGTGATAAAATCAGCATGGTACTGGAATCAAAACAGACCGGAAGATCAATGGAATAGATTAGAAGATACAGTCATAACTACAAACACATTCAGCCACCCTATCTTTGACAAAGTTACCAAACATGTACATTGGAAGAAAGATAGTCATTTCATTAAGTGGTGCTGGAAAAACTGGCTTTCTATATGCTGTAAACTAAAATTAGATCTATGTCTATCACCATGCACTAAACTAAAGTCAAATGGATCAAAGAGCTGAATATTAAAGCAGAGAAACTAAATCTGCTGGGAGACAATATAGGTAAAAATCTTGACAACATATGTGTAGGCAGAGAGTTCATGAACAAAAATCAAACTGCATGAAAAATACTTTCCAGAATCAACAACTGAGATCTCATGTTATTAAAATTTTTTGCATGTCAAAGGAAATCTCCAACAGAGTGGAAAGAAAACCCATGAATTGGGAAAATATCTTAGCCAAGTGTCCCTCAGACAAAGGACTTCTATCAAAACATATAGAGAATTTAAAAAAGATCAGGCCCCTAAAATTCAAGGACCCAATCCAAAAATGGGTATGTGAGTTGAATAACACATGTCAGAGGAAGAGTTACAAATCTCAGATAAATATATGAAAAAATGTTCAACGTCAATAGATATCCTGGATATGTGAATTAAAACAACACTGAGATTCCATGTCACTCCAGAAGAATGGCCAAGATAAAAAAAAAGCAACCAATTACAAATACTTGAGGGCTGTGAGGAAAAAGGAACTCTTCTCCACTCTTGTTGGAAGTGTGGACTGGTGCAACCACTGTGGAAAGCAGTGTGGAGATTCCTCAAGATGCTAGGATCAGAGACTCCATTTGACCCATCTGTCCTGCTTCTAGGCACTTTCCCAGAAGAATTGAAAATGTCATACCACAGTGATATATGTGCACCCATGTTTATAGCAACCCAATTTGTAATAGCCAAATCTTGGAAACAGCCCAAGTTTCCATCAAACAAGGAATAGATAAAAAAGATGTGGTAGTTTTATACTGTGGTGTACTACTCAGGTATCAAGAAAGATTGCATTGAGACTTTTATTAGTAAATGGACATGGCTTGAGACCATGCTCATAAGTGAAATAAATCAAACTCACATGTGTAAATACTGTATTGTCTCCCTAGTGTAAGAAACTGAAAAAGTATATACAATCCAAAATCTGCAATAAATACTGTGTAAGGGTAAGAAACTGCTCAAAGCGAAAAAGTAATTGGGATAGGGGAAAGGAGGAAAGAAGGAAGGGAAAAGGCAAAAGATATATATATATATATGCATACAGAAGATAACTAAAATGACTATACTACCAAATGTACTAGTTATTGAAAAAGAACTGTTAATAGTCATAAGATTAGATCAGTTTTACATATTTATATCAGTTAATCTAAACAACCCTTTTGAAGGTAATGATATGCAATATTGCAACCATTGTCAAATTACCATCCTTCTTTTGTAAGCCTATACTGTAATTGTATTGTTGTTGTTTGTCTCTTTTGCTTTTTATCTTTCTTTTGTGTGTCTTTTTTCTCTTAAACAAATATGAAAGTAGTATTGTAATTTTCACTGATTAGAGCTTTTACTTCCTTTGTTAGCTTGATTCCTAAGTATTTCATTTTTTTGGATGCTATTGTGAAGGGTGTGACTTCTCTCATTTCTCTCTCAGTGAGTTTGTTGTTTGTGTCTAGGAATGCTATTAACTTTTTAATGTTGACTTTGTATCCAGCTACATTACTGAATTTGGTTATTACATCTAGAAATCTTTCAATGGAGTTTTGGGGCTCTTCTATGTAAAGTATCATGTCATCTACAAATAGTTAAATTTAACTACTTCATTTCCTATCCTTATTCCTTTTATTTCTCTCTCTTGTCTAATTGCTTTAATGTTTACAGCACTATATTGAATAGGAGTGGTGATAATGGATGTCCTTGTCTTGTTCCTGATTTTAGAGTGAAAGCTTTCAGTTTTTGACCATTTAATATGATGCTGGCTGTTGGTTTGTCATAAATGGCCTTCATCAGATTGAGGTAAAGACCATCTATTCTGATTTTCTGTAGGATTTTTATCATGAATGAGTATTGGACTTTATCAAAAGCTTTTTCTGCATGTTTTCAAATGATCTTGTGATTCTTACCTTTGACTCTATTGATATGCTGTATTACATTTATTTATTTGCATAAGTCGAACCATCCCTGCATTCCTAGAATGAATCCCACTTGGTTGTGTTGCATAACCTTCTTGATGACTTGCTGCATTCTGTTTACCAGTATTTTATTGAGGATTTTTGCATCTATATTCATTAGGAACATTGACCTGTAATTTTCTTTTCTGGTTGGGTCTTTCTCTGGTTTTGGTATCAGGACAATACTTACTTCCACTCCAGGAATGAGCTAGGAAGACTTGCTTCCCTTTCAATTTCATTTAAGAGTTTGAGGAGGGTTGGCACTAAGTCTTCCTTGAATTTCTTGTAGAATTCAGCAGTGAGTCCATCAGGCCATGAGATTTTTTTTGTTGGTAAGGTTTTAATTACATTTCCAATTTCATTAATTGAAATTGGGTAATTGAGCAGTTTTACATCTTCTTGATCCAGCTTTGGTAATTCATATAATTCTGGGAATCTGTCTATTTTTTCTGTGTTATCAAATGGATGACAGTAAAGGTTTTCAAAGTAGGTGTTGGTGATCTTCTGTATTTCCACAGGGTCTGTACTGATTTCACCCCTTTCATTCCTTATTTCATGAATTTGAGTTTTTTCTTTCCTTTTTTTAGTAAGGTTGTCTAGGGGCTTATCAGTTTTATTTATTCTTTCAAAGAGCCAATTCTTTGATTTGTTAATTCTTTGTATTGTTTTCTTAGTCTCCATTGTGCTAATTTCTGCTCAGATCTTTATGATTTCCTCCCTTCTTTTGGCTTTGGGCTTGACTTGCTCTTCTTTTTCTAGATGTTTCAGGTGTAGCCTCTGGTTGTATATTTCTATTTGCTCTGTTTTGCTGATGTGGGAATTCACTAGAATACATTTCCCTCTGAGGACTGCTTTCTTTGCATCTCACATGTTCTGATAAGTTGTAATTTTATTTTTGTTTGCTTGTCGATATTATCTAATTTCTTCTTTAATTTCCTCTGTGATCCATTGATTGTTCCAGAGTGTACTGTTTAATTTCCGTGTATTTATGGAGTTTTTGCAGTTTCATTTGTCATTAATTTCTAGTTTCATGGCACTATGATCAGATAATATGCATGGAATAATTTTGATTCTTTTGCATTTTCTCATGCATGTTCTAAGGGCTAGTATATGGTCTATTTTAGAGAATTTCCCACTTGAAGCTGAGAAGAATATATATTCTGATGTTGTGTGAAACACTCTGTACATGTCTACTAAGTCCATTTATTCACAAGTTTGATTCAGTTGTGTGTTTTTTTGCTGATTTTTCTGTCTAGTTGATCTGTCTCTTTGTGACAATGGGATGTTAAGGTCTCCCATTATAATTGTGCTATTGAGTATTTGATTTTTAATTTCTATTAATATTTGTTTTATGTGACTGGGTGTTCATGTATTTGGTGCATATATATTTAAGGTTGTTATCCCTTCTTCTTGAAGTTTTGCCCTAAGTAGTGTATAGTGACCTCGTTTATCTCTTTTGATCATTCTTGGTTTGAAGTTCACATTGTCTGCAGACCAAACAGCTACCCCTGCTTTTATTTTGGGTTCCTGTTGCATGAAGTATTGTTTTCCATCCTCTGACTTTAAGTTTATGAATTTTATTTTGGGTTAGATGGGTTTATTGTATACAGTATATGGTTCGATGTTATTTCTTCATCCATTCTGCCAGTCTGTTTCTTCTAATTGGTGAATTGAGGCCATTTACATTAATGGTTATAACTGATATATATTGGCTTATTTTTGTCATGTTATCTTTCTGCTATTGGTTCTTTACCTTTCCCCTCTGTTTAATTGTTTGCCTTGCCTATTGGTTGTTTTTCCTGTTGGTGTTCTTGAAGTCGTATTTTTATGTCTATCTAGAATATGTTTAAATATTTTTTTCAGCGTTGGTTCGGTGGTCGTGAAGTTCTTCAGCTGTCCTTTGTTGTGGAAGTATCTTATTTCTCCATCAATTTTGAAGGACAGTTTTGCAGGCCACATGAACCTGGGTTGGAAGTCATTTTCCTTCAGGAGTTGAAAGACTTCACTTCATGCATTTCTTCATTTCATTGTTTGTGTTGAGAATTCTGCTGTAATTCTGATGGGCTTTTCTTTATAGGTGATCTGTCTGTTTTCTCTAATAGCTTTTAATATTTGTTCTTATTTTGAATTTCTGGGATGTTGGTTATTTTGGGTGTATTCTGGGTGTAAATTTATTTTGGCTATGGACAATTGGAGTTCTATATGCTCCATGGGTGTTTCCATGCCCATATTTGGGAGATTATCAGCTATTACTTCTGTTAGTAGTCTTTTTATATCATTTGTGTTGTCACATTTTTCATTTATACCTGTCAATCTTATATTGTTTTTCTTTGCATCATTTTGCAACTGTTGAATGGTTATTTCCTGATTATTTGTTATTTTTAAAAGATCTTTCCTTTTTTGTTCACTACCTACAATCTTGTCTTCGAGGTCTGAAAGTCTTTCCTCACATTCATTGAGGCTGTTTTGCCAACTTTCAATGGAATTTTTGATTTCCTGGATATCTCTTTGAATGTTTCATACATCCTGTTTCTTTCTTATATTGTTCATTCAAGGTTTACATCATTTTGCAGTGCTCCTCTATTTTTTTAACTATGTCTTCTTTAGATGTGTTCAGCATTTCTTCATTACATTTATCATTTCTTATTTTACCTGGGAGGTTATTTCTGATCTGAATTCCTTTACAGCTTCATGGAGTTGTTTTTTTACTACAGTTGCTATCATTTCAGAAGTTTCAGGTGTGTGGCCTACACTTTCTTCTATGTCCATGTCTTCTAGGCTTGTTTGGGATTGGCTGGAGGTTTGAGATTGCATTTTGTTATTTTATTTTGTCATTTTCCTGTATTCCCCTGGAGAAGATGAATGCAAGGTCTCAGTTGCTTCCTAGTTTGAGGATATTTGTCCATACTGGGAGGTCTCTCCAACTGAGTGGGGGTTATTAGGCAGGCCTTACCAGGTCCCTGGTGGCATGTGAAGGCTTTTCAAATGTGGGGAATATACTGGGCTGGCCTTCAGTGCACCCTATGTGGCACTCCAAAGCTCCCCAGATGCTTGAGGTTGCTGGGTGGGATTCTACCAGGTTCTGAGTGGTGTATCAAGGCTGTACAGCTAGATGGAGTGCACTGTACAGGCCTTTAGCTCATGCCACCCAGCACACCAAAGCTCTCTTGCTGCTTGGCATCACTGAGTGGGGCCCAAACAGGTTCCAAATGAGGTGCTGAGATTGCATGGCTGGGTGTACTCCTTTGGCTTGCATTACTCAGTGCTGGAGGTTCCCCTGTCACTCGGGGTCTCTGGGCAGTGCCCAACCAGGCCCTGAGCAACCTACCTGAAGGTCCCTGGCTATTTGGGGATGCTGGGGGGTGTCCTGCCAAGTTCTGAGTGAGATGCTGAGGTTACACAGCTGGGTGGGGTTTGCTGTGCAGGCCTTCAGTTCATGCCACTCAACACTGGAGGTTCTCCTGCACTTGGGTTTGCTGGGTTGGGCCCAACGCTCAAGTTTAACTTTTTTTATGGGAGAGCAGTATTCCATTGTGTAGAAATATCACTTTTTTTTCCCCATTCATCTGTTGATGGACAGGCACACTTTTTCCAAGATCTAGCTATTATAAATTGTGCTGCTAATAAATCCCCAAGTTATCACTTCTGTTGTTTCAAAAATATTTTAAGATAAATGCTAATTTCTTTTAATAAATTTTATTGGTACATTTTAGATGTACATAATGATCTTTAAAAAGATGAATACTAATTTGATTCATTTACAATAATACTTTCTGTTATTTGTGAAAATAAACCTTTGCCATTTTATTTGTTTGGTTTTTGTTTTTGAGAGAGAATCATTTTTGTCCATGACTTGTATTCTGAGAATATTTTGGTCATTCTTTTAAAAATCATGATACACAGAATATTAACCATTACTCTGTAAATATTTTGCTATGAAATTTTGTTTTATATTTTCATAGAAGAATGCATTTTATATATTTCTTTATTAATATCTATTTATATTGCATTACAAATTAAAATTTATCATTTATGGATTTTATGTGCAATTTAAACCATCTTACTATTCATCTATGACCTGGGGCTGTATCTTAGTGGTAGAGCAATCAACTAGCATGTATGAGTCTCTGGGTTGTACCACTAGAATGGCAAAAAATAATTATGTATCTGAGTAATATGAATAGTCTATGTATGTGTGTGAGACAGTCATTCTATTGCAAATATTTTTAAATTTTAGATTTTAAAAAATTAAAATATTTCTTGATGGTTTCTCATTGGAAAGATAATTTTTATCATTTTGTCTTTCTCTTTCAAAGTCATGCTTGTGGCTGTTTACTGAAATTATTACAAATCATTAAATATTAAATGGTAATTTCTAAGAATTAACAAGGATGTTATTAAAAGATCTTGTATTTAAAACTTTTTCCTTTACTTCTCTGAAGTAATTTACTTACCCTAACTCTGACCTATTATATATATATATTTTTTAACTGCACAGTTGGCTGCCCCAACCTAGGTTCTGCATCTGCAGAGACAGACAGCGGTAGGTCATGTGCTGTATAGTTAGACCTATTATGGTTGTATCTGTACTGAGCATGTACAGAATCTTTTGTCATTACTCTCTGAATAATACAGTATTGAAATATTTATCTAGTATTTACATTGCTTTAGACATTGAAAGTGATTTAGAAATGATTTAAATATATAGGGTAATATGCTTGATTTATGTGTAGATATTATGTTGTTCTACATGCAGGGCTTGAAAGTATACAGATTTTGCTATTCATTAGGTGCAGTCTTCCATAAATATCAAGGGATAATCCTGGGCTTTTTCAACTAGTGTCCAAATAAGTTTGTTTTAGATCCCATCTAAAATCAGAACAGACTCTTTACCAAGCTAAGTTCAGTAGGCAACAAATAGTACACAATATTTATTTCTGTAAGATTCCTGTCCCAAGAAAGTTATCCTCTTAACTCACCTGGGAGACAGTCCATCACATCCTGTATGAAGACAATGCCCTTGAGTTCTCAGGAACAGCATACAAACATCACAGCCACAGAGAAGTCTGGGGGATACTATGGTCTACTATTGTCTCCCTCAATTGTGCTTTTTTCTCTTTGGCACCATGTATGAACTGAAAAGCTAAGAGTTCTGAAGATAACTCTTACATGCTCAACCATGTTTCCCTGAGAGTTTGAAAAATTTTAATGAATTTCTTCAAAACTAATTTTAAAGAAATTATATTTATTAAAATAAGGTAAGTAAAAAATGCTTTTTTAAAAGATTCTCAGGAAAGGCTGGAATGTGTGTAGGTCGTAGTGCCTGATATGCACAGCATTTCAGGGGGCCTTTTCTAAACCTTAGAAATGCCTGGCTCAGTTGCTCTGTGAGCAATTAGCTTTCTCTTTGCAATTAATCTCTCTGTGACTCTTGCTTAGAATAGCTGCAATACAGCTTAAATTTCAATATACATAATATTTAACTGATATTAAACACCTGAATAAAGTAGGAAGCCTTCCTTTAATCAAGTGAGTATAACACACAAAACACTTTTTAAGATCTGATAACATTTTCATGATTGATTTGCCTATATATTTCATCTAGATATTTTGGTATCACTTAAAAATATTATTAATTTCTCATATTACTTTACATACTAATTTTACTATATATAAAGTTAAAAAACAATGCAAATATGGAGAAAACACTGTGTTTGATAAAAATGAGTTATATAAAAGACATACAGCAAATATAGTGTGACTGGGAAGTTGGGTCCTGATACCATGAGAAACCAACCCTGTCTCCTCCATCTTTTGTGTCTTAATGAAAGAATCCAAACAAGACACATAGGACACCCTACAGACGAACAGACAGAATTTGTTGTAAATCAAAGACATACAGAGAATTATGTCTTCAAGCAACAAGGCAAGCAAAGCCATCTAGGCATCTGCTCCAAGTGGGAGTTTAGATATCTTTTTTATGTACAAGAAAGTCACTACTGAATTTTAGGGAGCTATGGTGATTCAGTCTTCAGAACGTGTATGCTTGTCAACATTTTTCTTGGAGATTACTTTGGAGTGCCAATGTCTCAAATGTCTTCCTTGTTTTTTTCAGATTGTGTTTTCAGTGTTCCCTCAGGACTCTTCATCATGTTAGAAGCTTACAAAGATTTTATGAAAAAAAAGTTCTGATCTAAATACATCTCAGCCCAGTGCAGGAGGGTCTTTAAACAGTGTTTCCCTTGTCTTTGTATCATTGGGCCTTAGGTTATGGAAAACGGGAATGTTGCACTCCTTGTAGAAACAGAGTCCCTGTGTCATTTTTAGTATGGGACCTATTAAATGGTTATAAATTTAATATATGTGAAAGTACTTTTTTCTTCATTGAGACATTACTGGCAAGGCATATTCTTCTGGATCCCTTTGTCTTCTCAGAAGATGTATTAGGATATGCCAAATAGAGTTTGGCATTTTAATACAGAGATCTCCAAATTTGTAGATGAATAGAACCTTGTGTAGCAAGAGTGACTAAAAAATTACTGGAGGAAAAAGATTCAAAATTCATGGACTCCAAGAGGTAAAAATAATGAAAATTTATGTGAATGACATAGAAAAAACAAAATATCTAAGGGTAGAATCAGAGTGCTTAAATATATTTCAGAGTCAGATACGCAGACGAGTTGTGTGTGCTCTGATATCTCCAGGTAAAAAACAGTCTTTGGATCAGTTACTCCACTAGGCTCCAACAACCCAGCCTGAGCCAGAAATGCTAAGTGCCCCACAGTTCTGCTGGAACTTGGAGGAGGCAGACAGAGCCACACAGAGACCAGGATTCCTGAAAACAGGGCCTGAGTCAGCAGAGGAAGGCAGTCCTCTTTACTTCAACACTTTCGTAACAGCAGAAGTAGCCGGTATCACCCAGAATCATTTTCCTGCTATTCTCTTTCCTTCTTCCCACCTTGCAAAGCTCATGGCTCCTCCCTTGCTCAGTGGGAGTGCTGGTGCTGCTTCATGGCCTGGAGGCCTTCCTGAGTCACGAATCACAAATGAAAGCCAGTTATGTCTCTAAATAAATTTGGGGCGATTTTGTTTTGAAAGAAATGATTTAAATTCACCAAAAAAAATTGCCTTTACAGAGGTTAATAATATGAAGAAAATGTCCACAAAAACAAATTTTTAAAAGCTGCAGAAAGCATAGCAGGATGAATATTGTCACTAGAGACAGATATAATAATGTAATCTATACATTAAGTAGGCATTATAATATATATTTAAGTATTCAAGGAAAATCAAATCTAACATTATTCTTTTACAAATTTGGGGTGATTCCATGTACAAAAATGTCAAACATAAATACAATATTAAGTACACAAGAGATGTCTTATAGTGCAATATATACTGTATTTAGTACTGTGGGTAGATTGACATTTTTAGAATATTTATTTCAAGAATATAATCATTATAATAATTATTTTAAGAACATAATGCATACAATCCTTATTAAATATTCCATCTGCAACACAGAATTTTCAGGTGAAAAATAAAGAGCAAATGCCTTCCTAAGTTCTCTGTGCTTGCACAGTAGATGTCACACTCAGAGCAGGTATGGAAGCCGCACTCCCTCAGGCAGCCTCCCAGACTGCAGAGCTTGCTGCAGTCCTCACACTGATTTTAGTAGCAATACTTCATCACCCCATTTGCGGCACAGATGGTTTTTTCTAGAACCTCTCCAGTTAGCAGGCCATGGAAATGAATGATTAACAACATTTCAAAATGTGGATACTAAACATTCCTTATGGTATAAATTTTGGGCAGGCACTAAATGATTTAATTAACATAAAAACCTTGTGAGAGGTTTGGCACACAGAGCTCACTAAATCTTGCTTGGAATTATTTCTTATTGTGATCACACACTTCTTGACTATGAGAACACAATCAAAGGGCAACGTTCACATCTTAGATCTGAAATGCTTTCTGTGACTCCTTACAGGTTGGTTTTGAGGATTTAATGACCTTGAGAATATCACAACAGTGCTATATAACCATAAGAATGTAAGGCATTTCTACCCTTATTCTTGAATACCAAGAATCTTGGAATTTTATCACTTTGCTGCTCTCTTAACTTCTCATTTTAACATGGTCCACCTCACAGAAGGTTGCATCTTTCATGGGACACAGAAGGGAAAGTACTACCTAAATTAAAAATTTCCTTACCTAATTTACCTTTCTCAAAATATTATTTTGCTTAGCTAGTGGTTTTGTTATTTAAAGTGTTTGTTTTGTTATTTTAAATGTATAACATGAAAATGTAAAATAATTCGAATGCGTCTCTAGACTTGAAATAAGATATTAGCTTTTCTCCTGATAGCAGTAACAAAAGTATATTTGAAGCTGTATATAATAAGTTGGTTGCTACTGACCCTCTAAAATCATATGAAAACAGGATGATAAACTCACTCAATAACAATCAATTCCTACAAAATGGGTAAAGTAAGGAAAATTTAGCACTGAAAAATAGGAGTGTCCAAAGTGTGACCTAGAAAACTACTTAGGAAAAAATTGAACAAAAGTAAAATTATTGAGCACAGGGCAAAATATGTCATTATTGTTCAGCTCTCTCAATTTATACTTGAAGAAACTAATATAAAAATCATTTAACTGAGATATGGTGATGCATTTCTGTAGTAACTCTTATAGGTGAGCCTGGGGTGGGGGTGTCTCTTGGGCCCATGACCTGCAGAAAGTTCTTGGTAACATAGTGAGACCTGTCTCAACAATGGCAACAGCAACAACAATGAGTAGATTTTCTGCTTAATTTTGAAGTGCTAAAATAGATTACCTAGCACAAAAGTCCTTACTTCCCATGGAGCTAATGTAATTACTCCACTGACTACTTGTGATTGGACAAGGGTACCTTTATTACTCTCATAGATCCCAGTTACCTCTTCCTTTTTCTTCTTTTACTACCTCTGAACTCTATTTTTTCTGTGTTTCAGAGATGTCCTCCTATGGTGCTTCTGAAATGTGGGGGTGCTCCTCAGCCCCATATCATATACACCTCACTAGATGCCTGGAGATAGAAAACAAATGAATTCATTTGAACAGACTCCTCCATTCATTTTACTGAAGACAACATTTGGAAACTACCAGGTTGGAGTTTGTGCAATCACTTCTACTTTCTACTTCACCTTTATTAGAACCAAGGAAGAGTGTTACGATTAGTCTTTAGGATAAATAGGAGACTTAGTTTCAAAATGTTTACCTTACTTGTTGAAAGTGTCTTTAATTTAGTGTGTCATAATGAAAAGTGGAGTTATCTAGTTTCTGATTATTTATGTTGTTTATTCCATGAATTATAGTATTATCTATTATTGCATATCCAATGAATTATTATGAATCTTCATTCATCATAACTTCAATTTTGTTGCTATTATTCTACTACATATGAAACAAGTTGAATACAATGGCAGTAATTAATGAAAGCCACCCTGAGGAGTTTGTTCTACTGGGCTTTGCTGACCGACCATGGCTGGAGCTCCCTCTCTTCATCATTCTTCTGATAACATACCCCATGGCCATGATGGGGAACATCGCCATCATCTTGGTGTCCAAGTTAGACCCCCGTCTCCACAGCCCCATGTACTTCTTCCTCACCAACCTCTCCTTTCTGGACATGTGTTACACCACAAGCACTGTCCCTCAGATGCTCTTCAACCTGGGAAGCTCTAAGATCATCAGCTACACTGGCTGTGTGATTCAGCTTTATGTCTTTAGTATAATGGGGGGCACAGAGTGTCTGCTTTTGGCCGTTATGTCCTTTGACCGCTACGTGGCCATCTGCAGGCCTCTGCACTACACCCTCATCATGAATCAGCGCATCTGCCTCCTACTAGTATCCATCGTGTGGTTGGGAGGAATGGCATATGCTTTCTCAGAGGCTACACTTACATTACAGTTGCCACTGTGTGGCATCAATAAACTGGATCACTTGTTGTGTGAGATTCCAGTTCTGATCAAGACTGCCTGTGGTGAAAAGGAGGCTCATGAGCTCGCACTGTCTGTGGTATGCATCTTTATGTTAGCTGTTCCTCTGTGTTTGATTCTTGCTTCCTATGCTAGTATTGGACATACTATACTTAACATTAAGTCTTCTGAGGGAAGGAGAAAGGCCTTTGGGACATGTTCCTCTCACCTCCTTGTGGTTTTCCTATTTTATGGTCCAGCTATCAGCATGTACCTTCAGCCCCCCTCCTCCATCTCCAGGGACCAGCCTAAGTTCATGGCTCTTTTCTACGGAGTGGTGACCCCTACCCTCAACCCCTTCATCTACACCCTGAGGAATAAAGATGTGAAGGGGGCCCTAGGAAAGCTGGTGAGGGGCATTTTCAACTCCAAGTGAAATTTGTAGACATAAAGTAAAATTACTTAACATTTAGATTAGATTTAACAGGCTTCTCTAATAATTCATGTCATAGTAATCTTACATTCTTTAACAATGAAATATTTTTATATTATTTCTAATCACATTAGGCAACTTAACTCATATTCACCAGTGTAGGTAATCCATTTGTAAACAAGTATCAAAATATTATGAACTGAAAATTTATAGCATACTTATTTTAAAATTTAACAGCCTAAGGTTCAATGCAGTTATTATAAAAATAACATAGCAGTTACTCATCAGTTACTTTTCAATAAGTGTCATATAGAAAGCAAGTCACCACACTGTGGGTCTCAACCTGCGTAAAGAAATCTGTGTGTTCAAGCAAGCATGAGTTTCATAAGTTGACCACCCTCAATTTATGTTAATGTTACTTGACAACACATTATAATTTTTAACCTTTATATTTTCAAATAATCTATCATTAAGTGAATTGAATAAGCAAATAAATCTTTTCTATATATTTCTTAATGCTCCTTTTAGTTATCATAATCATGAATCTGTTTCCAAGAGAGAAGAAATGAATGATATTAATCATGACTGCATCATGACATTTTTATGGTTAAATTAGAAGACACAGGAATGTCTTGAAATTGTGTAAGAATCAGTATGAGAAAGACATAATTCATGTTTCTATTAACAAAAGCCAATTAATTGAGCAAACAAGCAATACAAGTATTGTCATTGATTTAAAATTTGGATGTTAATATTTAGAAAATATTTTTAAATTTTGGACACATGTACACTTAAGGAAAAACATTTTATCATGTTAAACAACATCTTTCGTTTTTGTTAGGGTGTTTTTTGCCCACTCTACTCTTACATAACAAAAAATAAAATATTTTTTAGTTTCAGGGGCAAAATTAATCAAGATTTTTGTCAAGAGCATAGCCAATAAGTACTGGTTATACGTTACAAGTTTTCTGTTTACTTTCTTCGATTATACTCTCTTCTGGGTTAGAGAATGCTTCTACTGTTTTCTAGCCCATAGAGATTATTTATTTCACAAAATTGTCTTTAGGACTCTTGAGAAATCAGGACTTGCAAAAATTATGTAGAAAAATCTCAGAATGAAGAACACAAGTGGGAGAGGTTGGGAAAATTCATAATAATCTTTTATTTGTACTGTTTACATTCCATTTCCAGAGCATACATGTCCAGTGCATTCTACTGTGAAGCATATTTTTGTTAGCTTTCATGAAACTCTTTTACAGAAAAGACACTCATAATGGTGGAATGCAAAATTGTGCTCTACCTTTTTTTTTAAATTTTATTTAAAAGAAAATAGACACAAGATAGAAACAAAAAGCATGAAAGACAAACAACAACAACGACAGATCTGATACAATTACACTGTAGGTTTACACTCTGAGGTGATTGAAGTTTGACAGTAGTTACAATATTACATATCATTACCTTCATAGGGGTTGATCATATTGACAGACACGCAAGGTTTATCAATTCAGGAATATTAATTTTCTTTTTCAATAGCTAATGTACCCAGCAATACAGTTTTTTTTAGCTGTCTTATTTATGCATATTTATAAATTTATGTCTTTTTCTTTTTCCCTTCCTTTCTTCCTTTCCCCTTAGAGTGACTCTTGTTATCATTGAAATAACTACCCATAATATCAGGTCTA